>JAUZNK010043484.1:0-16850 GCA_035046665.1 Euphysa ruthae | reverse complement strand
TATATATATTTTAATTTGGCAAGTGTTCTTTTGAACTATTTTAAACTTGGTTTTTTAAATTTTGCCTTTCGTCATATTTGACGTGACGTGATGTCGATCGAACTGTAGAAAATATGGTGACGGAAAAATGGTTTTTTTTAAGTTTTCCAGCGAAACTGCTCATTTTTAACAAATAGGGGTGGGTGTAGAAGACTTTGAAAGTAGAACAGATTACACCCGGAATAATTAAGCAATCGTTCTAAATTATCAAAAGTGTATTTTATTTGGCAAAAATATGCGTTTTAAACAATTTCAGGGGGTTCACAATTTAGAAATAAATATATTATCCCTGAGAATTTTAAAACACAATTGCAAATAGACTTAAATCTAACAAAATAGCATTTTTCAGGAATAAAATTCTCCCGACCGACAAAACTGACGTGACGTATGAAGTGACGTTTGGCAAAATTCAGAGAAATCCGCGGAGAAAAATACATATAACCCATATATTCAAATTCTGAAACAAAATTTCCCATTACCTTCCGCGCCTAATTGTTCTAAAAAAACCCTTTTCTAAAAGCCCAATTTTGGAAATTTTTAGGTTATAATATTTATAATACTATAAATATAGCTACCGCTGTTGAACACAGAATTTTCTGTTGGTGTTTTAAATCAAAGAAGTGTTTATTTAACCTTCTTTTTAACTAAAGCAGATCTGGCACATGGTCAATTTAAGAAACAAAATAATTACAGGTGTAAATAGCTTACAACGCTAAACTCACAACGCTAAACTACTTAGTTACCATAAGGGTATTTTATTATCATATATAAATATATATATGAATAATGTACGTATGAGTATTACAATTTATAGGCACGTGTTTTGCAGTTCATTAGTGAGGCTTGTGCAATCTTCTATAGTCACAGATTAACTAGAAACCTAGTAAATTTTCCGACACAATTTATCTGTGGTGTTAAAGATAAATATACTGTAATATCTATAGGATCTTCTGAAGTCATGGTAATATGGATTAGTGCTAAATTTTCGCAAATTTAGTGGGCTTTGGTTATGCTAATAAAAACCAAATTATCATACTCACATAGTGCTCTACCGAAACTAAAATCTCCTGTACAGTTTACTTATAAACCTAGTAGATTTGCCGAGACAAACTATAGTTTAAGTTTCGGAGGTCTTTTGATATATATGTACTTAAATCCACATAATTCCGTCATGTTATATTACTCGAACGGGTTTGCATGAAGTTTTTCAAGTATTTTTATTGGTTGTTGGTCGATCTTAACGTCGGTGTTAGCCAGCTCTCCAGAAAAACCAGGATTATGTTATGTAAGGTCGGGTCTGTCTTAAAGGATAATATCGGTTATTGGGTTTTCTCTACGATTCCATTTATCTGTTTAATTCTTTATCCCGTTAAGTGTTATTGAAATAATTGTCTATATATAATAAAATATATATAATATATAATAAAATGCATATAATATATAATAAAATATATTAAAAATAAAATTTTTTTCCATTTTTAGTGCAAGTGATTTTAAGACTCTTTTTGTTTGGAGGCCTTATACATGTTCTCTCAAAAAACTTCTCTCTTCCCTGAGTCGCGAGATCCTCTCAGTATCTTTCGGTCCTCAGCATTGTTAGGTCATCTGCATTGAAATGTGAAATTTAACTCGCGGTGAAGGCAAGCTTACTTAACATCGCAGCTTCTGTTGTCGCTTTACGCCTGTCACGTTATAAACAAACTTTCAGTGGAAAATTTCCATGGCAGAGCACCCCAAAGTCGCGATAAAATCATATTAAAATGCTTTTAGCTGCAGATAATTTCATAAATTTTTTTCCATATAACTGGTATGTAATATATCTTATTCCTTGTGAAGATTGCTCTTCTTTATATATTGGTGATTCTAAACCTGAAGCCATTAAAAAAGATCGAAAAAAGAACATCAACCGTTAAAAATGTGCCGTAAACAATCCTGAAAATTGCTGGAAAAAACATCACATTCGAATGGGTTAAAAATCTATAATAGACACTAATCACACACAAAATTAAAGAATCTATTCACTCCTTCAAAGAACCCAATCATATCATTTGTTTATCATACAAACTTACCGAAATTTGGTATCATCTTATTTGCAAAAAACAAAAAAAAAGTCCTCACCACTAATTAATCCACAAAAATTGGCTAATTGCAAGAAGCATTTTCAATTTTACAAAAAAAAAAATTATAATTAAAAAATATTTAATTTCTGTCAATTATATTTTGCGATAAATAAATTAATAATGATTGCACAAAATTTAATCTTTGTCCATTGCATTTCACAATAGTAACTATTGCTAATACCTATGGATTATCATAGGTTTTTACTATTAAAATCAATATACCTATTAAAACTAAATCTGTTTCTTTATTTGATCTTCACTCATATCTTCTTGCAATCTTAAATGTTTATTACTCGAAGTTGTTTGTTATGGTGCTTTCAGTATCTCGGCAGTTGGGACAAGGACTTGAGTGGAGTCTTTTGGTCCGTTTGATATTGATCATTGGATACGGTAATTTCTTCCATCTGGATTTCTGTTCTATCATTTTTCTTCATTTTATAAATCGTTGGGAATTTTATCTTTTTAAATATAGTTTGATTCTGTATGATTAGGTATATCACGTTTATAAAAATCATAATATCTACTGATTCCTCCGATAATTTTAAAAAATTTACCAAGTCCACTAGAAACTTCTTTTAAGGCAGTACTACTTGAATCCATTACATTTTTTAAGCGGTACCAATGGCGTTGATGATTTCTTCGTCCATTTTTCCAAATCCGGTGAGTGAGTCGTGTATTGCGTCCAATGTAGTTATCATATTGTTCCTTCCGTTTATTAGAATAACGGTTAAGTGGGCTTCAAATAATTCTCCGCCATGATAATTTTATTTTTTTGTATAAAAGGTTTTCTGCTGAAATTTTTCTTTTTTATGTATTGATGTATGAGAGCTTTTCTTTCTTTTGAACCCTGTTTATTTTTATTGTAATAACTTACTAGAAGTCCAGTTTTACATCATCGCAAGTTTAAAAAAATTTCAGTGTCGTTTTTGGGTTTGTAACATGTTATCATTGATAAACAAAATTCGTTAGGGCATGCAGGGTAGCTCATAACATCTTTTTGTTGCTATTTGTAAGATGATTTGCCATATATTATGATTTTAGCCTCGTATACTTTCATTGAGAAATAGTTGAACTTGTGGTGTTTGCTTTTCATCCAAGGGCAGACAAAATAATCTACTTAAACTTTTGCTAGTGCTCCATATATTGTAATTTTATATCGCGGAGCTTTAGACAGTCTTCTTTAATTATTTTTATTTTCGTATGTTTGATTTTTATTGTCTTAGAATTTTAAAAATTGATAGAACAACAACATACTGTTGCTCTTGTTTTTAGGGTGGCCTAATGCAAATCGCTAGTATATCATTAACTTAAATGAAAAAAATGATGAGTAATAGGAGTGAATTCAAGGAAAAGCTTGGTCTAGGTATCGTTTAAAAGGTTTCGGGTCTCTTTTTGGTCGTTTCTCCTATATTTCAATATTTATGTGAATTGGCTAATGTTTTTTATTTATTTGTGACTTTTTGATCTTATGCCATGGAAGTACGGTAATGATTTGGTATCTTTTTTGTTTACTGCTCATACGTTATATACTTTAAGTTATCTACTTAAGTTATATATTGAGTGTGTAGTAATAATTCCTATAAATATATAAAGTAAATATAGAATGCGTAGTAGAGTAAAGTAACACAATTAATAACGCTAAAAATTATTTTCATTGAGAAAAATAACAAAGCAACACGATTGGAAGAAACTACAGGTTTTTGATCAAATTTTAAACCGTCAAAGAATTAATTAATATTCGTAATTTAATGGAGGGAAAAGAGACTCAAGGCTGTCATCATGAACAATTTTTTGGTACTTGCCACTTTCATTTTTACGGAGTACTGATATACCATAAATTCCCCATGTTGAGAGAATTTTTTTGGCTTTCCAAAAATTTTTGCATCTCCAAGAAACATTCTCACAATATTGGCAGATATTCTCATTAATGTAGGCTAGGATAATTTTATACTCGCATGTGGAAGAGCCTATGGCTCTCGTGGCTTTTCCTCGCGTAGATATATAATTGTTAATTGTAAATCTACACTCCACTGTCCGCAGCTCTGAGACCCTGATTGTTTTTCATTTAGAGGTGCATCAGGCCAGGTTATATTCAATTTTTTATTTAGAGACTTGTCTTATTAGGGTATATCGGGATATATATATATAATCATCATAGATATATATACATGAATATAGCTTCATGGATGAAGATATCGATCAACTACTTGCTGGGTTTGGACCTTTCAAGGATGAAGACATCGATCAACTACTTTCTGGGTCTGACTCCTTCATGGATTAATACATCGAGCAACCACTTGCTAAAACACTCACGGACAAAAAAATCGAGTAAGCTGAGTGTGAAGCCTTCAAGGGTGTCGTTAAAAGCATCACTACAGAGTCTATTCCAGAAACCGTTAAAAAAGGCTGGCGAAACCTCTCTGTTCTTCTGCGTTTAAGTCGCGTATGATTTATGAAAAAACGTGTCTTTCAACTGGCCAGAGGTGGTGTGACCTTAAAGAAGGTCAAACTTGATCTGGACATAAACTACTCTCTAGTTGTCGATAACGGCCAACTGTTCTATCCAGACGGGAGCCAAATCAAGAAAGGGAACATAATCGTCAGGAAAGAGATCGATAAAGGTGTTATTGGTCGTCGATTCGACTAGTGGCCGGTAGAAAGAGGGCCAGATATCACGAAAGAGGGTAAGGTATATTGGGTCTCATTGAAAAACAAGAACTTAGGGTAACCTTTGGCATGGCTGCGGAGGTGCTAGAGTTTTTAGATCCAGACGAACACTACAAGCTATTTACTGTTGTAGATAAGTCAGCTAAAGAAGTCAGCGAGTTCACAGATTCTTTTGTTCGCTACGTCATCAACCACATCCAAGCTATCAATAGGACCTTGACCATTTCGATTGCTTCCGCCGTAGCAAGAGTCCTTCGCGTTGTTGTATCATTTCATGCACAGTTTCCATTTCAGTGTTGATGTATCATGTAAAAAAGCATGCATATTTAATATGAGTGTATGCTAACATACTCACAGAATCGGGCGCAGAATGTTATGCCAAGTATGTCCAAGATTTATGAGATTTCTAGCATCGCTCAGTGGGATGATTTGCAGGAATGGGACTTTTAAACTGCCTGCGTTCGTATTCTTGATGGTGCCGATTTAGAAGAGAAGACTGTTCACTCCTCTAGTTATATCCAAAAGTTTGAGACTAGCATGAGCTCCAACCTCGAGTTTTGTTCCTGTTGGAAGAGCATTATTGTTGTTACGACTTACTCTGCAATTCCCGAAGAACCAATCGAGTTCGACTCAAAAAGCAAAACATTCTCATTGTGGATTATCTGATAGAAGAAGAAGAGCGGTCGAAGTATTTCGTCGACCTGATCAGGGATAAGAGTCACCGCGAGAACATTACGGTCATCTTAGTTTCTCATCGGTATTGTGGAAGTAGGGATACACAGCGCCAGCGTTTACAAATCGACTACATGTGTCTCTTCTGTTTCCAGCCGATAAAAATGCAGTCCAGAGCCTTGGTTGTCAAATTACCCTTGGCGCCATAGATCGCTTTTGCGACCAGTGAAAAATTTAGATCCCTAATATCCCTAATATCTCACGAAAACTATATCGATCCATGTTTCCGATGTAGATGCAGAGAGTGTGATTTGATATACACAAGCGCAGCCGAGATATAAGATATGGCAAACATATTTAGACATGATATTAAGCTCAATGGTACTTTAAACAAACATGGCCTAACAGAGCGAATTGGGTCTAAATGAGACCTAGGCCATATTTGTCTTAAAGGAAAGCCCCGTAAGCATGGATCTGCCATTGCTTCTGGTCCTAAAGGTGACCCAGGAGAGCGTGGATCTTCTAGTAATTCTTGTACTCTTGCACCCGATGGAGGTATTTCTCAAAATAATGATGGTTTATTACTCTCTCCAATTACGCCTATATGTGACGGCTCAGCTAGTGGTTACGACACGGCTAAATTGAAGGACTTTCAAGAGAAATACTGTGTCCTGTATATCACCGCAGCATATGATGTTTGGAATAGGTTTACTATGTTCGTCCCTGGAACACTCCTAAAGAGGGTCAGTGGTGGATAAAAATCGAAGGCAATATGGCTCTGAGTTTTCAGACGAGTGATTACAAAATCCCATATCATTATGTTAAAACGTTAAGTTGATTAATGTACAGGAATGGGAGTTACGTAGCATTTATGGGGCCGATTGACCATATTAAAGGAATTATCCTTGATGGAGAAAGTAAATAAATACACTCAGCTATACCCTAAACTAAACGAAATCCATAGTATGCCCGAGTCTGGGGCACACTGCCGATTGACACTGATAGCCAAACTTAAGGATCAGCTAAAGGCCAAGATTGACTCCCGTGAAAGCCTTTTGAGCAAATATATTCGGGTCATCAACATTATCGACGGTGCTGATTTCGGGGCTTCTGTGATAGGCTTTGTTCTGGGTGGCGTTGGTACGGGCCTCTTAGCGATCATGATCACAGCACCTGTCATTCATTCCAATCATCATGGGCGTTGCTGCTGGGTGTGGTCTCGTGAGTGCTGGCACAAAGCTTGCCTCTAATCAACTAAGAATAAAAGCTTAAAAACAAGCCCAGATCCTCGTTCTTGCAGGGAACAAGCTCAATTAAATTTACCTAGTCAGCAATGGGCTTGAAGATGGTGTCATAAGGCATAACTGGTTTCATTCTGCTTTCAGAAGTACGAAAATACCACATTATGAAGAAGGTAACAGGGGCGAAGGTACATAAAAAAATCATAGAACTCGAAGAGACCACATAAAAGAGTTGATCGAGAGAAGGTGCAAAGGAGCCCGCCATTCGTTCATAAAAAAACTCGGGCAGGAAGATTACTTTAGAAATAAATCGCTTCAACTCGCTACCAACGTATATGCACCCGACACATAGCTCACACTAAGTTGAGTTTGCACTGAGTACTAAGTGTTTGTCCCTCCGCTTAAGCCACGGTTCGTGTGGTTAGATGAAAATTGCTTTTTTCCAAAAAAACATAAAATTTCAAAAAATTTGATTTTTATATATTTATTATTATTTCATAACTAATTGCAAAACTCTTGAGAGAGGGCACTCTTGAGAGAGGACACTCTTGAGATTGAAATTTATCTGGCCTCAAGAGGGTTTTTATTACTGTTTCACTTCCTCATTAGCCGGTCATTAACCGTTTAACAGGGTCGTGATCTTTTATTGTTATTTCACATTACCATTAGCCGATAATTAACCGGTTAATAGGCACGTGGTGCAACACGATATATCATGTAATCAATTTCTTATTTTTATCTTACACTATCCCTATACTTGCGGCGTACAAAATTGATTGAGTTCGACTTTGGAATATCAACTACAAAATTTTTTTTTTGAACGCTTATGGTACATCAAGTCTTTTTAATTGTAATTTGAAATAAAAAAAAGTATATGAAAGTGGGGAGAATATTATACAGACTATAACGTCTGTGCACCTTAATAAATCATCATGATCGATTCGTATTTATAGCTTTAATTCTTAGAAATCTCACGACATGTAAAATTTATTGAATTCGATTTTAGGTTATCAATTATGGACTTTTTTGAACCATTTTGGTGTACTAAATTTTTCAAATTTGTATTTGTAACTTTAAATCAATATAAAAAGTCTTGTTAGTGGGATGATTCGAACTCATACCACCGAAGTGACTGTTGTCTTAAACGGACGGGCTAGCACACTGCGCCACATCAACATATGCTAAGATTTAGAATTTAATAGTTTAAATTTTTTTTTTAATGAAAACAAGCAGGGTATCGGAACTTTGGACAGTTGTGGGATGTGGGGGTGGCAAGTGTAGATTTACAATTACCAATTATATATCTATGCGAAGAAGCGCCATGAGAGCCAAAGGCTCTTCCACATGCGAGTATAAAACCATCCAAGCCTATATCAGTATTTACTAATTGTTTATGTACGCCAAGAAGGGCTTAAAAACGTTTCCATACTCCGAATATAAAAAGCCCTTGCCCCCAAGAGTTTTTGTAGACTTCTTCAGAAAATTGGAAATTGTTCCTGAAGGTCTCTGTTCGCAATTTTTATGATGCACTAACTTTATGATTGTTGATCATTAGAACCACTATTTTCCTTGTTAACTTTGTTAAAATTGTAACAAACTTAATGTTTAAGCCTCAGTTGAGGCTTAAACCTCAATTTCATTAGAGGAAACATTATATTTGATTGTGTCATGAATTTCAATAACTTTATTCTTGAGATCTTCATCTTTCACATTTTCAGGTATTTCATTGATCTCAATACTGTTCCTTAGATTGTACTGTTGGGATTTGTACAATTCAACCTCCGAAATATTCGCACCCTCATTTAACCTTCTGTTTTCCTCGTCTTAGCATTTAATGACAGTATTTTTTATTGACAGGATTTTGTCTTTAAGTTCTTCTTTTCCCAGTTTGATTTGGTGACCAAATTTGTTTTGAGATTTTTAATCATTTCGTTTAGTTCTTTAGTAAGAGTACCAGGCATGATTCAATTTGTGATTCGGATAACAGAGATATCGATATAATAGCGATATTGTTTTAATGAATCCATAATTTAAAAGGTAATTATTTACACGTTAATCGCAGTCGTTTCACAAACAATAAGTTTACATCATCTGTATAACAATAGGGATAATTAAATGGTGTTTGATTTATGACGTTTATTTTGCTATAGTTTGTTTCCAACGTAATAGAAACCAATCTTATGTGAAGCGTATGTGTTATGGGAAGTATAACTCTGATACTAAAACAGTATGAAAGATTTCCATAAGTAAAATAAAAAGATAAATATTCTTAGATAATGAAATAATATAAGCAAGAATGCCTATTAAACACGTGTTATCTCTACGGGGAAGGAAACAAATTTCTTTTTTTGGCATGTCTTGTGTGTTGAGGTGAGTATAAGAAAATGAATACTTTGGTATTTTGAGATAACTGATGATTATATTCTTGTTAAATATTGGCTCACTCCTGTTTTGTGTATGGGGAATATCTTGTCATTTTATTTGGAATATCGGAGAGAAATTGAGTGATAAATTATTTACATTATTCATCATGGGATTTATTAATAAATTTTTAAAAGTTATAACTAACAAACTGGCTAACATCGAGTATTTAATAAAAAAGTAACTGGGTTTAATAATCTCTCCCTTCACCATCTAAAAGGCATTGCGTATTTAGTTTTTAAAAAACTCACGTATTTAAATGTAGCATACCCGGTATGTTTTTGTTATTAAATCATTCAGTACTAAAAACAACTTTAAATTCAAATTCAAAATGTAAGCATATGCTAAATTGATGGAGACAAATTCAATCAAAATTTTTTTTAAAAAATAGATGAGAAGTTTTACAGGTTGAATTTATCTTTTTAATTCAGGTATTATTTAAAACAATGGCGAATGAACAAAAAATTATTTTATTCTTCGGAACCGATGACATATACAGTCAATTCCATCCTTGCAGTTTTATTGTCAATGACCTGCAATACAACTGCTGCGAACAGTACATGATGCATCAGAAAGCACTCCTTTTTAATGACGAGGAATATGCTGAGAAAATCATCAACGAAAACAAACCAAAAACTATAAAAGGTTATGGGAGGAAAGTGAGGAACTTCGATGAGGAGATATGGACAAGCAAGTGTCGTGATATTGTTTATGAAGGAAACCTTCAAAAATTTAAACAAAATGAAGAGCTTAAAAACAAACTTTTAAAAACCGGAGAATCGATTATAGCTGAAGCATCTCCTTTTGATAGAAGATGGGGGATTGGACTCGGAAAGTCAAACAAAAAATCTCAAGATCCAAAGCAATGGCGTGGAAAAAACTGGTTAGGAGAGGCAATAATGAAAGTCAGAACAACTTTACAAAATTTAGAATGAAACATTTTATACTACTGGTGGCTTTATTAAAAACTTTTCTCGTAAACACATATTAAATTTGGCACAAAGTCTAGCATAAAAATTTTAAATGACTTCATGCAGCGCTGAAAAATTAAATATCCGAATAATTAACCTTTGTTTACATTTCCAAAGAAATTAATACTTTCCATTAACTTAATTCTTGCAAGTTCTAATCTCAGGATTAAAAATTACCTGGGGTATCTTTTTTCTTAGGCTGGGGTTTTTCTGTAAATGGCAGAATTCAAAATAGCGTATGACAGTATTTTGGAATTCTTTAAATTCTTCAAAAGAATTACAAAGATTGAAATGAATTTTTTATTGTTGATTTGAGATTGTATGATAAATTTAAATGTATCACTTTAAACAAAAAACGTTAATAGCCACAAAGTTGACCAAAAATACTAAAAATCGTCATAAAATAATGTTAAACCAAATATGCTATATTATGAAATAAAAATTAGGATTTTTCATTTTTTTTTTTATCATTTATGTTAAGATTTACTATTAAATGATATGTTGATTACAGAGGTGGCAAAGCATACTGAAAAAAAATCAAAAATGTCTGAGAAAAACCTCACTCTCTTTGTGCAAATTAACTAACTTTTGATATAAAATCAGAATTTCATTGTTCAGGTATTAAAATATTAAAAATTATTTGTGGAGCCACTAAGTTGGTCTTGAATAACAAAATCATAATCATACTAATAGATTTTTCACTGTTTAAGATTGGCTCATTCAATTTGTTAATCAACTAATAAAACAAAGCTGTTTTAATTTGTACTATATTCTGTTTTTAATCAACATTAAATAACCGAAGAAAAGGAATATTTTTTTAATTGTAGGAATTAGGAATTAAGTTCTTAATATTTTTAGTTCAAGGTTTAAAAAAAGTTTTGGGTTTTTATTTTCTAGTAGTTGAACAACAAAATGATATTAGAGTAATGTCAAAGCCATTACTTTCAAGCATTACTTCAAGCAGCAAATCAAGTGATGATTCTGTTTGTATGTCCTAACATGTGAAGAACCATGTGAAGAAGGAAGAAAAAGATTGATGCATGGCAACAATTGAGGGATATAGCAGAAACTTGGAGAAACTTTTTTTCCATATGGCACAGTTTACAAGAATACAAACTGGAACGCCGGCCCAGCGAAAAACTATATTCATAAGATATATCGCCTGAAATTTTCTACTAAAACATTTTTAGAGCGATGCAAAAAGAAACAAAACGATACAAAAAGAAACAAAACGATACAATTACATTGGGAGATGAAGATACAGATAACAAAGAAAAATTTGATGAGAAAATGAGTAAAAGAAGCAAGCGCCCTTCTTCATACTCCTGAAGTATTTTTTCAAAAACCTGGAGATAAGCTCCATCAAAAAACATTGAAGACTAATTTTGAAATAGGATAGGATTCCATGCCAAGTTCCTTAAACACCAGCCGTTGATATTTTATGACAAAAGCGGAGGTGGTACCTATATAGAAGCAGCAATAAATGCTTGGGGCATTGATGATGATCTACTGGTTAAATATATAGCATCCCGTCTTCATGAAAAGGTAAAACTCAGTGATGTATCTTCACCTGCAGCTCACGACTTATAAATGTCTTTGTACTCACACTTAACCATGATTCAAAGCTAAAAATACTACAGAGCAAAAAACTAGCTCATTTTTCTGTTAGCTTTCAAGTTATGAAAAAAAATCATTTAATTTCTTTATTTTCCTAGGTCATTACACCAAATAAATATATGACGTTTCAAATGACATTAAAAGACAAAAAATTCTGCTTCATCTGCAAATAAAAAATAGTAGATTTCATCTAAATGTTATATTTTCAATATCAGATGACTCAAAAATGCACTGATGATCAAACAAAAAAAAATTAGACTATTCTGAACACTTAATCAAAAATATATAGCTTTTTTTACAGGGACTAAAAATTTGAAAAGTTTTTTAAGTAATAGGAAGGTCAACCTTTTTAACTTGGAGCAAAATATAGACTTCAATAAGAGCCTAAGATGTGTACAACCTGAAAAAATGATAATTAGTTCAAAGAATAGTCCTGGTGAGTGTGAATATGCTTCAAAGCTTCAATGATCTCATAAAATCATATTGTTCAAGTGAACGTAGATCATTTGTGTATGCATAACCAATAATGAAGACGTTACCAATTATTATGCACGAAGAGTTGATAAAAATGCTGATTTTCGAAAATCTATTGCTTCAGCATTTGATCATATTCAACATTGAGGTTTGGATCATGTCAAGTATTAGATCTCTTTAACTGCCAAACAGTAAAAAAAAATCACGATCATCAAAGACACACTTGTAGAGTTTACAAAGCACAACAAATGTGAACTAAGTCATCGGGTAAACTCAAAATCCAGAAAATTGATTTATGGGAAAGCTGTACAAGATATGGATGCTTGTATTATAGAATGGGAATGCAACCCATGGGATCTCTTCAAAGGTAATCTTATATCTCTTGAATAAAAAAAAACAGCATCAAGAAAACCGATAGACGACTTTGCAAGTGCACATAGTGATGGTGAAGCAAAAGTACATGAATTAATCGAAAAAAAGAATTATTACCTCAAAATCAGCATTGCTCCAAACAATAAAAAAAAAAAAAAAAAGATTGCCATTTACGAAAGAAGCAAAAAAACAAAGTATCTATTCAAAACCAAAATTTTAAAACATGGAGATGGAAAATAGAACCATGGTCAATTGAGTTAAGTTGGCAGTGCAATCTAAGTTGGAGTTACATTATGTGATGCAGTTTCGACTGACAGACACTACTTTATCAATGTTTGCTGCAACTGAATGCATGCAAAAAGTTGTAAAATCGAAGCTCATGAAAATGTTTATTTTGGCTGAAGATTGTTTGAAAAATAGTGCACAAATAGTAATAGTTGATATGGGTTTAATTTGGCGAAAAGGAATACCAACAAAAGAAGACCGTTATCTATACCTGGTTATCTATACCTGGAAAGATTATGCTATTAAATTATTCAACATGATCCTACGACGCCACCCCAAAGCTACTGAATTCCATCTCATAAATGAAAGATGTGATACTGGTTGGTCTATACAAGATACAGAACATAAAAGAAGAGCAGGCGAATTTTTTAGCCGTAATGTATAACCCAAGTCATTGCCATTCCATCTATTAATGACTTTGGAAAGTTTTTCAGAAACAATAGGAACAAAATAGGATTACAAACTTTCCTGAGAACTTACTTTTCTCAATTTCCTAAAGGTCGAAATAAATCATTTAAATACACTACTGGGAGAGAATGTTGTAAAAATGAAAAATCAATCTATTTACACCTGTGACCAACACGAGGCTGACACAAAGATATTATACCATCTAGGTAAAATGATATTAGATGATACTGTAACACTTATTGTAAAAGATGCTGAAGATACAGATGTTGTGGCTATTGCTGCTGCTGTGTCACACAAATTAGATTCCCCACTCTTTCTATACCACAATTAGAAACTTTTCGATTTCAATACTATGTGCAGTTTGGAGGTATCTGACATATTTATCCAGTTGCACGTACTGACAGGATGTGATACCGCTAGTAATTTTTTTGGGCATGGAAAATCGTCAGTTTACCCAAAACCTTCAAATATCGATGGTCAAATCAATTAAGAAATTAAATGTAAAGTTAGTTTATAATGATAATAACTCTGAATCACTTGCTGATTCTCGAGGATTAAAAGGGGAACAAATGAAGAAAAAGACAACAAGTCGATTGCCTCCAGATTCGGATTTATTTGAATTACATGTCAAAAGGGCAAACTTCAAATGCTACATATTTAGATATTATATGGAAAACATTGCTCCACCAACACCATATTCACATGGGTGGCATATAAACGATCAGTATTTGATATCACCAACAATGTTTACAAAACCAGCAATTCCCAAAAATATGGATGAGCTGTATGATGCTCTTCCTCAAGAGGAAATTTCAAGTGAGGAAGATTCGGATAGTGACTCAAACAATAATCAATCTTCTACTGATGATGATAAGAATTAAATAACTAACATTGTTATTATTATTTTTCAAGCATTCGATATTCTTATTTATGTTATAGTGTTATGTTCAACCTTTTGTTAAATTGTAAACAGTTTAAAATATTTTTTGTTTGATTTTGTTATTCAAGGCCAACTTGGTGACTCAAAAAAATAATTTATAAAAATTTAATACCTGAACAATAGAATAAGAAATGCTAATTTTATATCAAAAGTTGGTTAAGTTGCATAAATAGAGAGAAGTTTTTTTCATATATTTTTATTTTTTTCGGTATTCCTCGCCACCTGTAGTCCACATATTCTACATTTTTCAAAAAGTGAATTTTTTTTTTTAACGATAAAAAAAAAAGGTACACCTTATCCGTATTACCGGTTTGTAATTATTTAGAGTAAAATCAATTTTCTACAATATTTTCAGGGGTCGTAAATAGTAATTTGTTAATAAAATTACAGAAAGTATGGAGATGTTAATCCCCTTGTGGGGTTATGCTATCTATTAAAAGAATATGTTATTCGAAAAAAATAATAATTTTATGGTACATCGTATACAATAGTGAAATGAAAAATATTATTTTTTTTAAATAAGAATATATTTTAATGAAAAATGAAGGACTTAACTGCTACGTTTCAATTTAATTTACTGTTTGTAACACACCCATTTTTATTTCAAGACATGAAACTAAATGTTAAAACAATAGATTTTCGGAATATTTGAAATGGAATGTTGATGATTCTTTTGTTTAACGTTTAAATAAATTTTGTTAATGTTTACTCGAAATCTGTTTTATACTTTACAGAATAAACTGTGGAATACGGAAAAGGTGTATTCACCTCTATTTTGCGAATTTTTAAAAGAGCTGCTTTGCAAACTTAAAACATTTAAATTATTGAAAAACTCTTCTCCACTTTAGTTTTGAATTAGTTTTTCAGTTTTTTTTTATTTTTTTTATTTTTTCTAAGAATTGAAAACTTTTTTCAAATCCGTATGAGAAAGCTTGTGTTGTAAATACGAAAGAACTAACAAATTTTAATTTAGTGGTTTATGTATGTTTCAATCCGTTTGCGAACAAAACAATGTGATATATCGTTTTTTAAGAGAAGTTTTTGGAATTAAAAGTGATCCCTTTCTTTTAAACGATGCTATAAAACATTACCTCCACAAGTATGTAGAAAACGACCTTGAAATTATAGAAAAAGCTACTTAATGACGTGACGTGGATAATACTGGCTGTCATACAGTAAAAGTAGGCAAATTTTTTTTATAAAAAATCGAAAGTGATAATGTCAACGACTGAATTTCAGTCATTTCAATGGTCAACGAACAACTCAGGAGAACAAAGTTTTTTTCGACATAAGCGATAAAATCCAAACTGATAAAAGCAACTCTGAAAACACCGATAACATCATTAAATTTCTCGATTCACAATCAGTGTCTTCCGATAACCAAAACAACTTTTGTATTAACAGTATTAGGAATTGTATGGGATACTTCTAGTGACGATTTTTTATTCAATTTTTTACAATTTGTGAAATTGGCTAGATCTTATAGAATAACCAAAACAGGTATTTTAAAAGTGTCCTCATCCTTTCACGGTCCTCTTGGATTTTTATCGCCAATCACAGCTAGGGTTAAAACTATATTTCAATTGCTTCGCAAAGACAGAATGAGTGGGATGAATGCGTGAGTGAGGAAATGGAGACAACGTGGACGGAGTTTTTGAATGATCCTTTAGAGGTCAAATAACATTAGAATTAAAATATTTGTATTCGTGTACTTGTATAAGAGTGTGTATAATCTATCCAGTTACACTGGTTCTGTGACTGTTCAAAAAATGCATATTGTGAGTGCTGTGATTTATTTACATATTGAGACAAGTGTTGCTACAACAGTGATTTTTTTTAGTTATAAAGTCGTAAAGCTGTCTTTCCCCAGATTGGAGTTGTTAGGTTGTGTATCTTGTTGATTACGCTATTAGAAGATATGAAGCGAGTTTTATCGAATAGAACGTCTATTAATAACATATTTTGTTGATGTGACTCATTATGTTGGATAAATAGAATGGAGAGATCGTGGAAACCATGTGTAGAGAGTGAGTGCAGCGGATTTTTCTCCACGAATTATTAATTTTGTTGAGCTAGGTAGTTGATTTGGGGACCTGAGTTTTTGCATTGTGAGGATTTAAAGAATTTAATGCTGAGAAAAACTATAAAGAAGATAATAATTTTGTAAATTTTTACAATCATATATTGCATATTGAAAATGCTAATTATTGCCGAAATTTTAGTGGTTTAAGTCTGTGTTAAGAAATATGGCTTTGAGGCGTAGGGGTTGGGTTTCGAGCTGGAAATAAATAGTTGAGGCTAGAGATGAAAAATTAGTGTTAAACATGGCAATACCATTGGGAACGCCGGGACAATATCTTCGGGCTAGCGAATTCGTAAAATTTCCCAGTCAAGTTTTGAATTCGAAACTTGTTATTGTTCATCTTTGTTACCCAGCAGGTGCACACAAGAAATGTCAAACTATGGATATTTGGGTTAGGGTGTTATAAAAGTTTGAAAAATTTCCAAAGATCTGGTAGGAATGATTCTTCCTGTCATGCCAAGATGTTCAAAATTAGTATGAAGTATCGTTTGACTATTTGCCTTGCCGCCTAAAAATTGAAGTTTTCTTCAGGGTGAATAT
>JAUZNK010043473.1:0-16852 GCA_035046665.1 Euphysa ruthae | reverse complement strand
TTTTATTGACTGGGAGATCAGCACTCCATTCTGGGATAAATGCTTTAGTACTTTCTGTTTCTTCTATATCTGTATCAGAAGAGTCTGACTGAATTATTTCTTCTTCTGTTTCAGAATTCCCACCAACTGAAACATCAGATACAATTTCTTCACTTTCAAAGCCAATTCAGATAACTCATCATCGTCATTATACATAAATTCTTGCAACTCTTGCGCGGTATATACTCTCTTCTTACTAATTTTTGCTACTGAAATTGAAATGGCCGATTTTACAGGTACCTTGTAACTGTAAAATTGGCCATTTTTTTTAAGGGTGTAAAGAGCTGCTTATTATATGAGTATTATAACAACAAATAGCAAAAGGGCGTGAAAATACAAAATCTAAAAGATTTATTTTTTCACTGACGTAATATTACGTCAAGGACTGTTAAAGGGTTAAAATAAAAACGTCAGTTGGAAGATTATAGTTTCAGTAAAAAACTCATTTAAGAATCTTATTATCAAACTTTAATAATGGTTGTCTGGCCGAGCGGATAACGCATCGGTCTCCAAATCCAAGAGCTGTGAGTTCGAACCCACCTTGGAACCAATGATTTTCTTTCCGTAAGCTCAAATGGGAGCTCTAAGCACACCAGAACAAAACACATGGCCGCCTCTGGAATAAATTAGTTCGATAAATATCTGTTGGTCCCATGTTAAAAATACGAAGTTGGAAATACGTTAGTTACATACACATATCCATTTTAGGTGGTCATGTAATTACACTGGATTTGGCTAAAAAACCATTTTCCAAATATTGTACCTGGACATGAATATTGAAGCTGCTATGTAACAGTCATTGAATTTGATAAAAAAAACCTGTGAATTTGAGGAACATAATGTACTCGATACACAATTCTCAAGGCAAACACCTGAAAAACCCCAATCAAAAGCTATTAAACATTAAGTCTTGAAACAATAGGTTTATCACCAATAAAACTACATGGCACCAACGTTTATCTGTTGCTAAAGGTAAAGTCCAAAAAAAATAAGTACGAAGATCAGTTTGTGAAATTATACGATGTTAGTGAAGCAAATAGTGCATAACTGTAGGATCATCTGGGACCCACTCAGTTTTTTTGCCCTCATCACCAAAATGCAATACTTTTGACAAATGCTATGCAATGGAAACGCACATACAAGGACTTGATGGCAGAAATTATTTGCAATGTGAACAAGTAACGAATGCATGGTACATCAATATGCCAATTGTCCAAGTTGCGATGCTTTAAAAGAATTCATTATCATACAAAAGATTGAAAAGACGATGGCAAAGAGTTATCATTTAATCAGTGGAAAACTACTGACAGAGCAACATTGAGCATTCAGATTAAAATATTTGGAGAGTACAAAGAAATGTTGTCTGAGGCAATAGACAAGTTGACAACTCGTTCCTACATAAATGTCAAGCAAAATACTTAAAGCCACAAAAAGAAAATTTGCAAAATAATTGTTGTATTATGTTGGGTGACTTTGCAGAGATACGTGTTGGTGGCTCAAGACGTAATTTAAAGTTACCACTGGAGCAAAAGTCAATGTACACTACACCCAATAGTTGTACATTTCTTAAATGAAACTAACCAGGTAAATGTAAAATCGTTTTGCTTTAAGTCCGAAAACAATGAACATGACACTTGTTTCGTGTATAAAATCCAGATACGAATGGTAAACAATTTTTAAAAAAACCATCCTTAACATTTCAAAGATTCTTTATTTAAAAACCACATAAACTTTTTAAATAATTGTCACCATAAGCAGGATTTCAACTTAAATAGAGGATGGAAATTTTTTGCGACAAGCCGTGGTAAGTCCCCATGTGATGGCGTTGGTGGTGTTGTAAGACTTCTAACTGCAAGTGCCAGTCTACAACCAATAAACGACCAGATATTAACTTGCAATAAAATATTTGAATATTGTGTAGAAAATATCAAAGGAATAACTTTTTTCAAAATTGAAAAAGAACTAATAATCGATAGATACAATCAACTTCAAACAAACAAGTGAGAATGTAAACATTTCAGGTACTTTTTTGTTTACTGGTGCTAAAAATGTGCAAATTGAAATTAATACATTGAAAGCCAGTGATTTTGTTTCATGTAAATATGATTTATTTCAATGGATTAGTATGGTTAGTCAAATTGACAATATTGAGAAAGATGTGATGGTTAAGTTAATGCACTCACATGGTCCATTTAATCAGCTTTACAGGCCACTAAATCAAACGATTGCTGGGTGCCTATTGAAAACAGACAAAATCAAATCTAAACAAATCTTAAAAAGCCAAATTTTAAAAGAACATATCTCGGAACTGCTTGGATTTATGGTCTGGAATTTTCAGGGATTTCATGTTTTACTAAACTCTATCATCTGTAAAAAAAAAAAAACAGCAAAATATGAGACATATGGTGACATGGTCTAGATGAATTGACATGGAAATATCCATATATAAAATGTTTGATAAAACACATCATATGAAATAAATACATTATAGTGTCAAGCTTCAAAACTTGAAAAAAGAAAATCAAGAAAATTTTAAAAAGTTGTAAAAATAAATAATAATAAACCAATTTCTGCCCGAGTTATTTTTAGATTTAAAAAATAACAAACTGATCTATAAAAGTAATAATAACTAAAGATGCCTAAAGACTTACCCTAGAGAATTATACATTAATAAAAAAAATTTGTTTTAAACGAAAACCTGAATCCCTGCTGCCATGGCGACTGTCCAAAGTCATAGATAAATGGCGAGAAAAACTTAAAAGGTTACTTTGCCAATACTTCAAGATTTTTATGTGGATAAATGTTAGTGAAGTGTTTAAGGCAGTGTGGCCCAGCACTTTTTCCAATAATATTGCAGTGAATTGTAATGGGAAATGCCATGAATTCAAATCCACTCAAGAGCAAAAATAAAAAAGTTTCGTTATCGATTGTTGCAGTAGCACAAATGGGAGTTTTAATTAAGCTAATGCCCGATTCAATGATAAGCTCTTTCAAATTTTCTTCCGAATAAAATATTTCATAATCTAAAATATGTAATTGAACGCAATCAGAATCATATCATGAAGAAGAATTTATCTAGCTTTTAAATTAGGGGTCATTTCAATAATATAATTTTGATGGTTAGAGGTAACAGAAAACTTAACAAAAGCTCTCATATTTTCAGTCTTGGTCCACTTGTTATAATCGCCCATATCTTTCAATAGCCTTTTTTTCCACTTTTGTTTTTCAAAGTTTTTTTCTATTTCCAGTCTATTCAGTATTTTCTAAGAAAACTTGTGATCAATTCACCACCTCGACATAAGTTTCACATTCACTTTAATTGCCTGCTGAGTCAAGATCAAAGTCTTGGTCAGGCAAAAATATACATCTTCTAAACAGCCATCTAGAATTTATTTCTAATCTTATTTTATATTGAGGCTAATAAAATTTTATCAGGACTATTTATAATTATGTTTCAGAGAAACTTTTCTATTTTTTTTATCTTTTTCAGGTTTAATAAAGTATGAAATTAGTAAACAAACATGACATTAAAACTTCTTATGAAGGACTGTAGAAAGGATATATTCTAGAGATTAATAATCCCAATTTAAGCATCTTATTCTTAAATTCTGTGGAGCAATGTTAATCCTAAAAATCCCAAAATTCAAACAACGTAAATAATAATAGTAAGATCAAAATTCTTACCAATGGTCCACCGCAGCTTATTTTACAAACATCACAGTAATGTAGCTGTTGTGGCTTACTTAATGGACGCATAAACTAAAAAAAAAAAGAACAAAATATCATACCCCTTGTCCTGCACAGCTGATCTTACAAACCTCACAATAGTGAAGTTGTTGAGGCTTGGCTGGTCCAGAATTCCTGGATGGCCATGAGCTTTTCTGATGGGGGAGTTTGAATGTTGGTTTTTCACTTTTCTGCCAAGAAGGTTTTGAGGATTGAGCTTGCTGTGTAAGAAAGCTAGTAGCGGCATTATAAACAACTTTTTCATAGGCGTTTTGATGTGTTGCTGACTTAGACACTGCTGCAGCAGTCTAGAAATTAAAAAATATCAACAGGGTGTTAGCTAGATATTTGCACCATGTTTATACAGGATATTTTTAATTGAAAAAAAAAAATTTTTTTATTGTATCTAAAATAAGTATATAACCATTTTTCAAATAACTTTTTCCCAAAATGCTGCATTTTTAAATACCAAGGGTACACAAATAATCGCATGAACATGATCCCCATTACCCTACAAGCTATAAACACGAAAGCTTACCTGCTTAATAGCATAGAAAATATCAAATGGTATTTTTTTATTGTCAGATAAATATTTTAATTTCTTGACGTATTCGAAATAGTTGCAATTTTTTTCATAAAAACTTTATACCATTTGTTTCCATATCTCTAATGCAAGTCTTTTTACAAGGAGAATATAACAAGGGATCAATTCAATAGTGTGCTTTAAGGTTGCTTGTGTAAACTTAACTAATTAATGCTAAAGTTATTTCAAAAATGGGTTTTGTACAGTTTATATCCGGAACCCTCACAACCTGATGTTTCTAAGTAACTATAATATAGATGTAACACAAAAAATAAATATAAACATGAAATGCTCAACTTTCATTTCAAATTAAATATTGCTTTTTTGGCAACAGAAATCCCATAAATCTTGTAATGGAATATTTGTTAGAATCAGTCATAATGCACTGGCAAAAATAGCTCATAATAACCAAAGTAGTTCATAATACATTGGTTAAAGTAGTTCATAATAAACTGACCAAAGAGAATGAATATTACCAAAGCAATCAATAAATCTTAAAAAATTTTTTTAAATCAAAGAAAAATGAATGCCCTGAACTAAATAGAATTTTTATGACATAACAATGCAAAACAATGTTAATTAAAATAGCACAGACGTGCTTACACATTCTTCTAATCAAGTCTGAGCATTATGTAGATTATCTAATGTTTCTTTTTCTTTTACGGGTGGCTGAAATGCATTTGCTTTCGATAACAATTCCATGTTGCTCTTATGCTTTGCTTCAATATTACAATTATTTATGCAAATAGAAAACGAAATGATGCATGCCTCCAAAGTATCCTTTCTGTGTTTAAGTAATTTCATCAAGTTTTAGCCTTCTTTCTTTTTCATTTTTAGCAGATTCATCATTTTTATTCTCAAGTTCACTAGTATAACACTGATGGGCTATTTAAGAACTTTTATGTAAATCACTACTAACTGCAATGCAAACTCATGAATTTTGAAGCTAAGAGATGTCATGTGGTCATACATAATGTGTTGGGGGATTAACAAATTTTGTCCTAATTTCTTCCAGAAATTCTTTATTGACACTAAATCCTCGCTCAACTGCACTTTGGCCGTGCAAATACAATTTTACATATTTAAAAAATGGCAAATTTCTTCTTATATTTATATTCTTTATAAGCTTCAATGGCATATCAGCATTTTCATGAATTCTTTCATTATGAACATTTTTGCTATCTTTTTATATATTCTTTCAATGGCAAAGTAAGGGCACCAAAGGGCTATCTGATTGAAATGGATATTCTTGAAATATACTTGCAAAATACTTAAAAAAAGTCAAACTTCATTATAATTTAACTATTGTGGTAATGAGTGTTTGATGTAGTGTTTGACTTGTTTTGCAGGTGTTTGCTTTTAGACAATCCTTCCCAATGCTAAGTTGTCTTCACCACATTGCTACAAAGACATAGATATTGAGCAGAACTTAATGGTTTTGGATTAATGTTAATACCTTCTAGTTTGTAGAACGACTATCCAGAGATAATTATACCTTTTCATTGGGAAATTTTTTTATTTTTTACAAAAATTTTCCATGTTTGTCGTTTCAAAAATTGGGAAATGACATATTGTGCCTTTACAATGCAATCGATTTCATTCCAAAGGAAAATAACAACATTGTTCTTCTTATGAAATTCTTTCATGCTTTCGTCAGATACAGAAAAGAATGTTGTTGATTTAATTGTTTTAATTCACTTTTTAAAAATGGTGCAATCCCATAGTTTATAAAATAAGCATATTTAGTTTTCTGAAGCCGAAAATGGTTAGCAGGTGAAACAAAACTTTCAATTTTAACCTTTACGATTAAAACTTTATGACTTACTAACTTTATGTTTAGAACACCCAGAAGCAGATGTACAAGCCTTGTTGTGAAAATTATACATGGCGTATGACACTCTGTACGCCTTATTTTAAAATGGCGCATGAAAAACACCGTATGCCAGTAATATAGAACAGGTGTACGGTCGTACGCCATGTGTACGCCTAAAACTTTTTGATATGCTGTTTTTTTTTGTTATGTTTCAAGTGGTGAAATGAATGAACAACTCATTGTTTAATGTTATAATTGTTTTATTACAACCAACTATCGATTGTTGTCAGCAAAGCATGACGTTTATCAGGGTTCGAATTAGCGATACGCTATTAGCGAATCACTTTTAGATATTAGTGAATCAAAAAATATAAAATTGATTGAAATAGCGAGACAAGTTTTTTCAAGTTTCAATATAATGTTTTTACTTTGTGAGTTAGTTAGTTCGCCCAATTCATTTGTAGCTCAAAGTTTACCTTCCTCTTCTTGGAACAGTTCGATAATTCTAATGTTCGAAAATTCTTCTTTTTTTATAAATAATCCCTTTCAGAGATTATTTTAATATATATAAATTCATACAGGAGTTACCCTTTTTGCTATTAATAACAGAATTTTTTTTTACTTCATTCTTAACAAGAATTCACCAAATAAAATCTCACGTTTAAAATTTATCATAAGGAAATAATAAAATTTATTCACATTTTACCCACACACTTTATTAGTAGCATCTTTAATTATTTCACGTAAATACATCATTTTTAATTTGGAGGCTATTTTATATTCGTGGTCTATCTGACTCGTTACCTTGGATATGCGTTAAATATGTGAATTTTAAGTTAAAGTCAAATCATTTAATCTTTAAGTGGTTAGCATGTTATATTTATCTGGTAGAGTTAAATGCTATTATTTTATCATATTAATCACCCCCTTCATTTTTATGCGGTTTATGTGAGTTAATATTTCGTGGAATGTTTTCTTGCAACGATTATACTAAATAAATTACTAAATATAAATATAAATTGGAGAGGCATATATACGGCATAATTTTATTGTAACGTTTTTTGCTAAAGGAAAAAATTGTTTTGATTTTTTATCATTCTATAAGTTACAGTATTCTTTAAGTAAAATAAACTAAACTTATCCAACGCATTAAACGACAAAAAACCTGCATCTCAATAAAATTTTAAAAATTTGTTTATAATCAACAATAAAATTTTGAAAGTATTTTTATAAAATATCTAACTTAATTTTTGGGAATTTCAAAATACATATTACAGGCTTATGGCCTCTTATAAGACTTAGTAAAATATTAATATTGTAAATAACGTTTTGTTGCTAAAAATTGGTAACAATTAAATATTTATGTTTTTACTTAACTCATCATAGAGATCACTTAAATGATTTGATTCTAAAAGCATGATGGGTTTTACTTCAATAATTCAATTCTCCTAAAGCGTAATTATTTATTAATTCTCCTGGAGCTGAATATATCAACACTATATAATAAAATTTTACAGCAATAGAGGTTTTAAAGTTATTTTCTAAACTTCATTAGCTATTATGCAGCTCGTAATTTGCAAGGTGTAAACATGCAACATATACGTTTTTAATAAACACACAAAAAATAGAGAGAATGGTTCGATATTATATAAATAAAAATAAAGTGATTATAATGAGGTTTTTGTGGTTTTAACAGGACTTTATTTATTTTGCAGTAATAATTTTAGTTGTGTAAACCACACAACAGCAACTACAATATGCATTCACCTCAAAACTGTATATATACAAGTTAGTAGAAAATATTCTTTTATTTTTTTTGTGACGTACTTTTCAGACATGTCAGGCGTATGGATCCCACCTTAATAGATCATAACATATGCTGAGGTATGCGCATACGCTATTCATGACAAGGCCTGATGTAGTTGGAAGCCGGAAGAACTTCTCATGTTTGGATTTAAAGAAATTATCTACGTTTGATTAATTTTTTATTTTTTCACAACGTCTGTTCCTGTTGCATGACTTTCCAAAGCACAAACACCCATTGTCGATAATCCAAATTCTTTGCAAAATATTGTAAACTTTCGCATTGTTTTTAGAAGAAGCTCTGAAAATCCATGAGGACTATTTTGAATCAGTGAGCCACTCATTTAAGAAACTTGATAAGACTTCTTTGACATTCCTTATTTACTTATTAATTATACTGATCTAAAATAAATAAAATCAGGTTTTATGCAAAATGTATAAAATGTTACAAACTAATAACTTCATATCAAAGGTAACCCTGTTAGTTTTTTTACTCACTTATTTTTGTGTTACGAGAACAAACACAACACAGACTTTAACGAGGAAGCTACAACAACAAAAAAGGGAATACTGAATGTCAAGCCGAAGATATGCACCATCAAATACTAACTCATTTTTCCAAACTTTCTGCACAACTAAACAATTTTAAAGCAAATAAACATCTCACTGTTTGTGGCGATGAATAAAAATAATCAATTTAAAAAAAAATAATGCTAAAGAAAATGTTAAAAAAAGGGTGCAGTTGGTTTTCTAAAAATATGGTTATTACAATGCTTAATATCTAACCTTGGATCTCTGGTAAGGACTAGCATTGTAAGCTGATGTAGCTCTTTGTGTGGTGTAGCCTGAAAACGTAGTAGAACTAGCAGGGGAGAAAGTCTTGTTTTGATAAGCAGATGTGAATTGTTGAGTAGCAGGTTTAGCAGTACCATATGCATAAGCTAAATAATAAAAAACATACGTGACAAACAACTCTCTAGAACCTTACAACAAGAACTTCAGCGACTCCTTGTATACCTTGGGGGTCAATAATGGGTCCACTTCTATTTTTTACATACATAAATGATGACCTTAATTTGGCATTCCTGTCGCGTTACAACACATTTTTGATAATTGTCAGCATCAGAAACCAAAGTTTGTAGGATGTACTTTTGGACTTGTTATAAAGGTAATAAAATGTCTTTTTAGGAAACTAGTAAAAAAACATATTCCAGCTGTTAAAAATTCGAAAGTTTCATAAATCTTTAAAATTAATCCAAGCTTACAGCAAAAATTGGCCTTTGTCAACACATTAATATTTCGTGCAAGAATTTTAAAATAGCTTATAGTACATAAGTGTACATTTTCTAAAAGCTTATCATATCAGTAACTGTTTTTAATTGAATTTAATTAAGAGAAACGAGAATTTATGTCCATATTATCGTTATTTACACGCCAAAATTAAATTATTATGGACAGAAAGAAGAATATTTTTTTTCTGGACATCACGTGGATCACTCCATTATCGACTTAACGAGCACAGTAGTTATACTACTGTACTCTAACTTGAAGAACTGGTATTTGGCGCTTCAATAAGAAAATCAAGAAAGGACTCTTTTTAGGTATGTGAATCATGGTTTAAATTTCATGAAACTTTTTAGCATTTAGTTAGTGTGCATTATTTTGTCGTTTATATTTGACCAGATGATAGCGATTTTAACATTTAAAATTATCAGTTACTCATGAACTTCTATTAAAATAATTATTTTGATAAAAAAAAATAATCGCACTCAAATGTCCCATTTAATGACATACTTTATCCTAAGGAATTATTACTTTGATATAAGGTATGTATATTTAAGTATTTTATGTCATGAGAGAATACTCTTACTCTTAAAAAACACACCCTTTCTAGTAACAACGTCTACAAATAAATGCAATACATGTGACAAATGTGCATCCAAATCATCATGTTTTGAATAGTTGTATATGTAAATCATTGATCCACAAAAAAAAAAATAAACTAAATGATATTATAATTTAACCAATACTGTTAAAACTATTTGGTTCTATATCACATATACCTCGGATCTTTTTCCATTTAGTCATATATCTGATAAAGAACTTTTTATCGTTGTCTTCAAACTTTATACTTGATGATTTACATATCTCTCATACTCTTAGCGTATTTCCATCTTATAACAACCAAAATCTTTTTCCTCGATTTAATAGCTTATTTTCTTTTAAATCTATAGGTCCATTTGATGACAATGATAATAACAATTCCCACTTAATTAACTGCAAATATTACAAGATTTTTCTTCCTCAAAATTTGACAATAAAACTTCTTTTTTTCTTTTTTCAAATATCTTGGAAATTCATTGGGAAGCGCAAATAAAACTTGAAGCAAACCACACTAAAAAATATTTTAACATATTTTAAAATTTTATGAACGAAATCTTAGATAAACACGCACCATTTAAAAAGTTGAGTATAAAAAGTTTTAAATGCAGATTTAAACCGTGGATAACAAACAGAATTTTGACATCCATTAAAAACGTCATGTTTTGTATAATAAATATTTGAGATTAAAAAACCCTGATAATAAAATCTACTACAAAAATGAATTTAATATTTATAGGAATATGATTAAACTAATTTTAAAATGTAAAGAAAATCACTATAAAAAATACTTTTCTGATAACTCAAAAAATATGTGTGAAGTGTAGATGGGGATTAAAAATATTAATAACCTTAAAAGTAAAACGGATTCCATGCCCAGTTGTATTTCTAAGAACGGAAACCTTATTACTGATACAATTTTAATTTCTGGAGAATTTAGTAGTTTTTACTACCATAGGCAAAACAACTAAGCCTACAAACATTCCTCTCATACTAATTTTACTAAATACCTTAAAAACCCTAACGTTAACAACCTGTTTATCGCCCCCACTCTAATTCTGTTGAAATAACAATTGATTAGAAACTGGTAAAGCTTCCGGCCCTAACAGTATTCCTAAAATAATTCTTAAAATCATAATAAAACTTTAACGAAGAATTTTATCTCATATATTAAACGTTATCATTTTTAAATGGTATTCTTTACAAAATAACCTTCCAGGCCTTATTTCAAACTTTTTTTATTGAAACTTACAACATTCCTAACTATTCAACCCAAAATGCTGTGAACAGTAACCTCAGTTTACCTAAGTTTTGCATCATTCTTTATGGTAAGTATTCAATTGAGTATTAGTGTGTGACTGAATGGAACATGTTATTGAGCATTATCGTGTTTTTTCTTCAACAAGCTATATGGAAACAGAGATTATCTGAACACCATATTTCATCTTAGCTGTTTTCAGTTCTCTCGTTTGTTAAAGAAATTATTTTACAACAATGTTGCATAGTTTTATCAAAAAACCTTGCCAGATTTAGGAACGTTTGTTTAAGGCTTATTGCAATTTTGCTCCCTTTGCTTAACGTGATGTTTGGATTAGCAAAACTGATTTGCATTTCACAATATAACTTTTGTATTTGAAGGTGCCACTCCTTTTGTTCAGCTTTTCAGCTGTTAAGTGACCCATACTAGTATACAATGAATTATATATATTACTGCTGTTTGTTGAACAGATTTGTATATGTATTGTATCTAGTAAATAAGTTATTACTTACTTATTACTTACTTACTTAACCAAGTCATTTGTTTTGCCAGCCAGTCTTCGTAATTTGGAAATAAAGATGGTAATCTTACAGTAATAAAAAACGGAACAGGAACAGAGCTAATTTTATTTAAATCAGTGCTTGCACTACTCAGAATAATCGATCTAATTTAAGACAAAAACAATGTATACAATATTCATTCTTTTAAATATATCAAGAACAAAAAATAAATAAAAACATAGGCACTTGAATTAAATAACAACAAAACAAAAGCAATTATGCAACTGCTACACCTATTTCTCGTCAGAGGAAGATTCTTGTGCTGGAATCATCAGATATATCTGAAAGTTGAATATCTTCAACAACTAATGTAACACCTCTTTCTTCCTCATCTTCAGAGAAAAGCAGATCTAATGCATAAGCAGCATTATTATTCTTTCGATGCCGATTTTCTTTTACTAGCATATTTATGGCTTTTTAAATGTCGTTTTTTTGTTTACGTAGCTTTCTATCGGGGTACTGGTTTAAGACTTTTACAATAGCATTTTCATAGCGGTTGATTATGATGACATTCTATTGCTGAATGCTTTCATGAGAAAGCACAAGTTTTATATTTTTCCGGATTTGTATGTTTGTTAAGTTAATATTTGGGAAACTGAACAAAAAATGTGAAAAAAATATATTAGTAAATATTAGTTACAGCATATAAATACGACGAGATTATTTTGCATAAAACATCAAATATAAATTTCTTTAAATAGCATTTAATAGTTTAGCAATAAAAAAAACTGCGGGCGAGAGAAAATATGTTTATATGCTTACAGTCCAGGTGTTTAAACCCCACATAAAAAGATCAACTGAAATAATAATAAAAATATTTTAAGTCAAAGTTGATATTTATTATTTATAAGATTATAGTTTTATCGTTTTTTAAATTAAGTCCTTTTTATTTTTAAAAATCTCACATTTGCTATCATGCGTTCTGAGAATCACTATATTGAGTAAAATTTTTTATTTTCAAAATGTTTGTTATTTTTTAAAAATTTTATGATTATCGAATAGAGAGAATCGTTGTTCTATGTTATATGAAAACAACAGTGATTATAATGAAGTTAAGTTTTTGTGGTTTTAACAGGAATGGTAATTCATGAATAATTAACGATTAGATTAAATTAAATTAAACAAAACTTTGTAGTTGCTAAGAAACGAAGTAAATTTTAGAAATAACTTCTTTATTCATTTTGCAGTAACAATATTGTTAAGTATATGGTAAACCACACAAGTAACATGCACTCATTCTCAATACTGTGTAAATCTGTGAGAATCTTGAGTTGTTGCATGTCTTTCATCAAAGCTGCATAAAAACATGCTGATTCGTACCATTGTAAAAACAACCTCAACTTTTTACCTTTCTTTGTAGAATTTTCTTATTAGAAGTATAGCTTTAAGTTTAAATCAATAGTTAGGGCATTAGGGTATGGATATACTATTACCCTACATGCAGGTTTACAGTATGAAATGACTGATTGTCTACAATGACTGATATAGCCATAATTTTGGCAATATTGTTCACTTACAAATAATTCCTTAAGTAAACCAAAAAATTCTTTAAAAGTACCCAAATCTCAATTTGCATGTAAAGTACAGTAGTAATTTGTTTGGTCTGTATAAACAAAAAAATTTCGTTAATATTCCATGTGGTCCGCATGGAGGGGGTGGGGGTATACTGCTTAAGACCATTTTTCTCAGATTTTGCAGTTGAATTGTGTTTTAACGCTTGTTGTGTATCGGATTTCAAACGGCTGTGATTCTAAAATTAGCACTAATGTGTTTTCGCACCCCCTATTTTTTACTGTAAATAATTCTGAGCTTTTCACAGAAGAAGGTACATATTCTACTTCGATCTACGCTGCAAGCTATTTGAAGAAGTATAGGTTTAGAGTTTTAGGGTACGGTAATATTGTTACCCTACATCCAGAGACATAAGTTTAGGGTACGAAAAAACTAACATAGCCCTCATATTGGTAATATTTTTCATTTTTTATTGTTTGTTTTTATTATAAAAATGTTTTCAATAGACGCTTTGGAGCTCAGAGAACTATTTGCAATAATAAAACTAGTGTGAAAGCACACTAGCGCCGTAACAGCCATTTCAGGTGGAAGTGAAAAATTTACATTTGTTTATTCACGTGACCTTCAACTTAATGCAAGATTGGATGTATCCAGATAGTGATGTGAACTCTCAACAGCATCTATGATTAGCTCATTCAACAGAAACAAGAAATAGAATATGATAACTTTTAATAAAACCAAAAACGTGATAAGACACAGTTTAGTTATATGTAAAAGTGATTCCACTGTTCCTTGACCCTTTTTTTTGAAAATTTTCATGAATAATCTTGAAAAATAAAACATTCCAATGAGGGGTGAGCCATTTATTTTTTTGAAAGCATGATACTCTAAATCAACGACTAAAAAAAAAGATTTTGAATTCAAACACCCAGATTGCTGTTGAATGGGTCGCACGTGGGTTGAAACACTTTTTAAATTACAGAAAACAAAAAAATTATTATGCTAGCATAAATATTAACGATGCGCGTTAATTTTGAAAAATGATGGAAAATGCTGATAAAGCCAATTATGAGGATGAAAATATGTATACCTCTCATGTTTGTATATAATACTTATATTACTATTAAAGATAATTTCTTTAACTTTAACATTTTTACAGAATAAAAAAAAATAAAGTTATATATTAGGTATATTAGAATATGTACAGACCACTTTTATGGAAAATTTCAGTTAAAGTTCTCTTCAGCGGTATGTGTACAGATTTGTAACGGCTGTGCACTACAATCTATCACATTTCGTAATGTGGTATTTCATAATCATAAAGGATTTTAAAGAATATTTGAAATTCCAATATAACACGGAGAGCAGGTTGGACTGAGTAATAGCCTAGTGCAAATGGTGTTGTAGGAAATACTGAGTTTGCTGCAAACTACTTTACCGAAACAGTAAAAATAATAAAAAATTAACTTGCAAAGTGAAAATCAAGAATTTCAAACTGTGGAAATTTCGAAATTTATCTCTCAATAATCAATATTAAAATATTGAAAATGGATTAAACCAATCGCATTTGATAATATTTAGATTCAATAAATAATTTCATTATAAAACTGGAGTAATAAATTGAAATAATTTTAGTTAAACCTTGGGATGTTGCATAGGTTGATTTTTGAGCCCCAGCATATGAGGTTTGTTCTGAGACTGCCCTTTGAAAATAACCATAGCCACCCGAGGTAGCCTGAGCAGGAGCAGCTGCTGCAGTATAGCCAGTGGCATAAGTATTTCCAGCAGTTTGTTGGTAGCTTGCTGGTTGTACTACACGAGCAGTCGCAGGTTGAGCAGCATACCCATAACTGGCAGTATTTTGTGATACAAATGAGCCAGTGGAATATTGTTGAGTCTGACTTGTAAAATTAGCATAGCCATAGCCATACCCAGCCATTTTTAGCAGATATTTGAAAATTAGCTAACTTAACAGTAATAATTTTCCATACTCAACAGACAAGATAAGGGAAAAAAAACGTTCAGTCTTTGCCACCTGAGATTAAATTCTTCTTTGCTGGGGGCTTACAATTATAGAAGTTTGCACACTATATATGGCGTAAATGCCAATTCAGCAAAATATTTTAATCCTGTTTTACACTACATATTTCTATGTAGGGTAAAACAAAGGTTTAAAATAATGAATGCATTCACAATTTGGGTTCCTTATTCAAGACAAGACAACAAAAAATAACAACAAGGATAAACATTACGATTAAAAAACAAATGGTGGCAAGGATAGGCACAAAAATTATCTGTCACAACAATATTTTCATTCTTGTCCCGTTATACATCACACAAAAAAACACATAAAACAGATGAAAACTTTGGTAATACATTCAGCATAGGTGTATGTGAGTTATAAATGGAAAAGATTTTTTGAAAAAAAAATTCTCGGTCCAAGATCTGTGCGCCAAAGTTTTCTTTTTTTTTTTTTTTTTTTAATAAATTAGACATACAGGTTATTTTCTAAATATACCAAAATTCTGTTCCATTTAAAATACATCCCCTATTTAAAATATATTACATATTGAAAATTTCAGGCAAAAAGCTCATGCGGTTTTCTTGAAATTGCGTGTTGAATTGAGTGTTGAAAAACTTCAAACTAAGAAAATGCGCAACAACTAAAAAACTTCTTGAAAGTATTCACTAATATAAAAAAAAACATTACATATAAGGCTCTATACTGCAATTAAATATCATTTAAAAACCTTCTTCCTCATATTTTTTTAACTTCCTTTTTTGAGAATTTTTTTTATTTTTTCCGATTTTCTTGGCCTGCAGCTTCTGACAGCGCAATTTGTAAAGCGGGTTTACTCGATAGGTTGTTCTTGAAATGCGCGTATTGTTTATCTCATTTGAATCTTTTATCGCGTGTAATACCTTGGAATCATGTTCAATTTTTCATAAATTATTTCATTCCACTATTAAAACCGCGTCATATAAACTTCAGCATCGTGAGCGAGACGTAATTTTTGTCCGTACACGATCCTAAATTTTTCTATTGAAGGACTCATTTGCATTTTAGGTTTTATCATGCAGAAGTTATCGCAGCTTCTTTTCTTTAGCAAGCCCCTTAAACACAGGTCTAATTTTATATTCAATCTCTAAGGGAAGACCATGACTTGGCTTGTAAAAATTATTGTTATTCGCTTTGTCATTGTTGATTTCACAACCTGTTGGCCAATGTGGGTAGTGCCGGTTGTTAGCTTAATTTTGCAGCTGATCAACTCTCGCTCACAACAATCAATGACGACCACCAAGTTCTAGTTTGTTTTTCAAATTCTGCTGTCGCGTTACAACACATTTTTTATAATTTCCAACACATTCCAATTTAGTCATTTGGGTGTAAACATAAAGATAATTGACACTATTGTAACTTTTGGTATTTCCGTCACCCAAAAAGTTAACGTACCGCAATTTATACCTTTCAATTGATCGTTCCAAAATGCCCATAGCTCCATCAGATTCCATTCCACCTGCAGAACCGATAATTTTAATTTTACAAATATGTAAATTTTTCCACCGGTGTATCATGCGAAAAATCAATATCTTAGTTGGTAAGTAAGTAAGTAAGTAAGTATCTTTTCTGCCAAACAAATATACAGTAAGCAATTAAACACGGAAAAAATAAAAAC
>JAUZNK010043462.1:0-16853 GCA_035046665.1 Euphysa ruthae | reverse complement strand
AATATATATATTTTTTTATCTCTTGTACATGACAGTTTTTATTTGAATTATAAACTACAGATAAGCATCTATTCCTTCATTATTCTAATAAGGTCAAATCAATGCTATGCCAAAATTTTCGTAGTGTGCTATCATTTAGTAAAATACCCTAATATCCCACCTGATTCTGGTTTAATTAACAATATATACTAATAATATTTTTATTGTTATTAATTAATATCGACTACATACATATTTATTTATTTATTAATTAATAATTAATATATTTGCCCTTTGATAAGCGCTTAATTTGAACCTGAAAATATTTTTGGTTACTCTAAGATCATTTCACTTACACACTTTTCTTTGATGATGTACCAAAAACAAGTCACAAAAGATAGTATATATACAAACACAAGTGCAATAAGCAGCACAGATGTAAACGCAAACGTATCATAATCACAATTTTCGGTCTTTGAAAATCGGCTCCAGCTTGCAATGATTGCACCTGCACTGATGAAATGTACGACAACTAGGCTTCCAGCAAGAAGCAACATTACTCCAGAACCCAATTTGAAAGATAAAACACTCTGCTCGCTTTCGTTACAACAGAGTAATATTAGGAAAAGCAAGAGTGCAATAACCATCGATACTACTCCATGTATTAATAAAAATCGCGGGATCCATACTTCGAGGGAGCAGTTCTCCAAATTATGAATACCTGTAATCAAACTGTAAATTTCAGTTAAAAAACTTCATAATCAATCAACTTTATTATTTCTTTTTTTTTTTTAGAAACATCTAACCTGTTTTGAAAAATAATTGCCCTTTTATTCTAAAAAAAAACTGTCTACTTCATTAAGATATTAGTTGTTCATTATTGAGATATAGCCTAGGAATAAGCAATGGAATAGAGACACACTATAAAACTTACACAACAAATAGTGGATTATGGTATGAGATACACTATAAAACTTACACAACAAATTTCTTTTACGCGCAAATCCTTATTCTCTCTTGCAAAAAAATTTTGAGAATCTCAATTTTTATTTTTAGAATATTTAAAAAAATAAGCTACCAGTATGAAACAGGTGTTTTTCAAATTGTTGGCTGGGCTATAAAAACTGAATTATCTTGCTAATAACCACCAATATGTTGGATTTTCTTTGAAGAAAAATTAGAAATATGTCAAACCCTAGTTTACCACATTTAACTGATGAGATGTAAAGAATAGGCTTATTAAACCTATGGTATTTTGGAATTTTTTTGCTTTTCTAATTTCTGATTTTTTGAGAATTTTAGAATTTCTTTTTTCTGTAAATTGCATTGTTTCTGAAACTGCATATATGTTTTATGAAATAAAATCCGTCTTTCGCTGTATTTTACCCGAATAGCTTTGTTGGTAATCATTTGACTCCCAACCGCGAAGTCATTCAAATCGGGGTATCGCCCACTTAGCGTATATAAGTAGCATTTCGGTGTGGTAAGTTTGGAGCTTTAACTCATCTTGAACTTCTAGCCTGGTATTAGCCTTGCAAGAAACAACTTTTAAAAAAAAAAAAAAAAAAAAAAACTTTTACCAAGAAAATGTTGATTAAAATATAAAGAACTAGCAGAAATACGTGCGATATCCTAATAACTCAAAATTTTTGGATATCAATTCGCTTTCATTAAAAATGAAATTTAATTTACTACAGTCTAATACAGGGTTGTCATTGATTAAAACCATAGCAATCATAAAAGATTATGCATCTAGGCATTTATTTCTTTGGTGCTTTCCCTACAGATAAACTCTTTTATAAAACTGAACAAAGAGAATTATTTCTAACTTGACTAAACACCAATTTTGTTGCAAGTTCTCTTAAAATATAGTTCAATACTTACCCAAATATAGTGCCAAGGGACTGGAAAGAAAGTTGATCAGAATCCAAAATTTGCATAATAAAGACGCGAATCTTTTAACTGAACACTAAAAATAAACGGTTAACTTATTTCGCTAAAACCAAATACGTCCAGATGATAGATACCCCTACTCAATTTAGAAATTATTTCATTATATGATGTTTTATTTTTGGATAATATTGTTGTATTTTCTTGTTGCAATGGATAGAAACCATAGGATACTGTATAGTTGTTGATGTTTACATTTCAAAGCTTATTTTTAGTCCAGGTTTCATAGTGTAAAAACTTGATTTGGGTATCTATTTAGGACCAAGCAGATTAAGCGCACCAGAATATCATCAGACGAAGAGCAACAAAGTAAGTGTAAATTATGTATTAATATTATCACATGTACAGTTGGGTTAGACCTAATAAATTCAACTAAAAATAACTTGAATTATGTTTTGGTATCCTCCAAAAAAAGAGTTGCCTTACTTATTAGATTTCCGATAAGATATTTGATTCTCTCTTTGATTGGTTTATTGTAAACATGAAGTATTGAAATGAAATGGAAGAAGGTATATATGTTTATTATAAACATAAAAATTAATGTCTAGAGACAAGGTGTTACACTACTTAACCACTTCAGCATTGTTTCCTAGTGGCAAGACATTTCACATTAATATTACAGTGAATTGTAGTGTAAAATGCTGTGGGTTCAAATTTTCTAATAGTTAGATATTGAAAAATTTTCTGTGTACAAACTTCTGAGAATATTTTTTCGCGAATATAAACTTTTGAGAATACTTCAGAAAATCTCAACCGAGTTTAACAGTCCAGATCCACATGTCTGAATTAATGTTAGATTTGCTGATGGAAATAGATCGCCTCTATTTAGTGAATCTTTTTTTTTAATAGTGTATATGATTGCATTGGTGGTATGTCACCTACTCCCGAATATTTTATGTGACTATAGAGAAAGTATCGTTTCTCCTGATGTCAAGATTTGTTTGGATTCTTTAAATATATCGGCTTCTGATCAGCATATTTTAATGTCGCCAACTGGAACAGCAGCATTTAGAGGGTTTGGTATATCAGCTGTATCAATCGATATTGATGCAGTTTGAACAATCATCTCAAACCCAATACCACCGGTACTAGCTTTACTTATATCTGATCAAATACCCTCATTAACATTCCCAGCTATTACACTTAATTATGATTTTCTATAAAAGAAAGTAAAAAACTTTCTGAGAAACAATATGTTGAATTATCTCGTAAACATATACAACGATATGTTAAATTTATACCGAAAGCGTAAAACACTCTCACATAAAACTGGTATTCAGTGTAAAAGTGAAAACGCAGTTAAAGATAGTATTCTTTGCGTTTTATGAACTTTTGCATGATAAAATGGATGGTTACTTTGAACGAGTGCCACGATCAACTTTTAATGAAAATAAACTGGTGATAATTGGGGAAATAATTATCCATACTTTTGTACAGTTTTCTGTTTTTCCATTAAAAATTTTGAAAAACATCTTTAGAGTATTGTCTCTTTAACGAATTAGATGACAATGAGGTAATTGTTTCGTTTCTTCAGTTTATAACACCCGCTGAAAAAGTTTTTATTAGTTCACTTAAAAAAGAAGAAGAAAAGCATAGCCAAGCTGTTATTGACATTTTGTTTGAACATTCTGTTTTTGAAAAGCGATGCAAAAAAAAAATATCAATGAAATATGCTAGAAAGCAGCGGATGTTGCACCCATTAGAAATTCGCTATTTTCGTTCCAAAAAATTGCGCAAGGAATGGAAACTATTTGAAAAAAACAAAACTTCGCAATGATTGATGTATGTTGCCACTATTCCGACACCAGATAATTTCATCAGCAATATGACTCGTTGAAAATAGTAAGCAAGAACAACGTGTTACAGTTTGGGTGCATCGTTATGTAAGTTGTAGTCAGTCAGATTTACTCTTGTTTGTTCGTTCGCCAAATCTTCCACCATAGGGCTACAGTTTGTTAATCAACCTGTTTTTTTTTTACTGCCACTATCACAGACGTGTTTCAAAATACTAACACTTCCACGTCAGTATGAATCTTTTACACATACCTTCAAAGAAAAATATTTCGTCGTATCTTGCTAAAGATTTTAATTGGAGCTTTCATGATAATGAGAGTTCAAACGAATAATAGACGAATTTATCAACACAAATATATAAAATTTAATAGAAATGTCATTTTGTAAGAGATATTTTTGAAATTTTGTTTCTTTTTTTATATCTTTATTTTTTTTGTTTTTATTGTGTTTAAAACTCAAAATAGTTGTCCTCCAATATTTATTCAATATATTGTATATTCAAGGCATATTCTGCAGAATGTGCTTCGAGTTAATTTCAAGTTTTAATGTATTGTTATACAAATATGACTTTCGTGAAAATGCCGATTCTAAATTCTAAATTTTATTCTAAAAAGTTTATATTTTGTTTACGTGTTATGTTTGGCTTTTTTTTTATTAAACTGTATTTTGTTATTAAACTTTCGTATATTTTAGCAACAACTTGATAGATTATCAATTTTTTTTTTACAGTTTGAAATTTTTATGTGACATCATTAATACCTCTTATTTCACCTAAATATCTACTAGGCATTATCAAACAGAAATTATATCTAGTATACTCTTTTGTGCCTAATTGTAGGTGTGGGGGTAATAAGCTGGGTGGGGGCAGGGGGGTGGTGGAGGCGGTGAATTTTTGTAAATTTTCATAAAAAATGGAGCAAAATAAAATGAATCTAGGGGAGGCGAAAAACACCTTTGAGAAAATATGTAAATATTTTTTTGCAGTCGTTACGAGTTATTTAGTAAAAGAATAACTGGGAAGTAATCATTTTTTGTCCATTTTGGTTATTTTTTAGATGAAAAAAACCGCTGAAATCCGCGAAATATTAGATTTTACACAAATTGCGAACTTTCTATAGCATCTAAATGTTACTAGAATATCATTTTATTATATCTTATATTATTAATATATTCTCAATTTATCTGCGAAAAGTTTTTTGGTGAATTGGATGCTGAAAGGGTATATGTAATCAGTTGAAAACAATCGAGTTAAAAATACATAAACATTTAATTTTTTGTTTTATTTTTACTTTATTATACCTGAAGACCTGCGATTTTTCTAAATTTCAGCTAAAAATAACATATATTAAAGATTTTAGCTCTAATACTGTATGACTACATTCAGAGATGAAATTATTTTGTAATTTATTTTTGCGGTTTAGTTACTTTTTCAAGCATTTGCGGGATTAAAAGATGGAAAAACAGAGACATCAATTTTTTTTTTTTTTTTTAAAGTTACATACTATCTATTTCATCTTTTAAAAAGAAGAACGGTTGTTGGGCTTTTACAACATTAGCTGACACAGATTTTTTTTCATTTCTCATGCCAGTTGCAAGAATTCATTTGAACAGCAGATAAATTTTGCCTCTTTCCAAGTTTTTTCTTGCCACGGCTATCTGACGATCACTAATCGCCATCCTTCAATGGGCGTATATAATGGTTGTTCCACATAAATTTGGTGTCATATAACTCTTTTTAAATATGATTGTAAAAGTTAAAACAGAAACATTGCTTATGAACATGTGCATTCACTATTTTGCTGTTATTATTTTATTCAAAAGGTTCGTAAGGTTCGGTGGCTAACTTGTAAAGTTCGCAAGATAGCAACCTTAACTTGCGAAGTTCACAAGATATTGACCGTGACTTTCGAAGTTCGTAAGATACAAATTCACAAGACAGTGACCATAACTTGCAGGTGATTAGAAGCGTTTGTAATCCGAAGTGGGAGGCCCGGAGGACCTCTTGGCGACTTCCAGGCAATTTTTTGTCAAATATTGTGGGCACACCAAGCATATAAGACTTTACCCACATAAATAATTGGCAACTATTTTTAGTAGGTAACGCTGGGCCGATGTACATAAGTAATTGGCAACTGTATATTACTGCCCTCAGCTCTGAGAACCTGGTTGTTTTCTGTCATTAGGACTTTCACCATTTGAAGGTATGTCAGACCAGGTTATACCAAACAATGAAAGCAGAAAATAGATGCCATTGGTTAGAAGTAAATAAATTAAAAACGTGTGACAAAAATGCGTCAATGTATAATGTGGTATGCATCGACAGCAGCTATGTCTTGGTAGAACACCGCCAATTCCTAGTGGGGTAGGGACTAAACTTGGTCTGTCGGTCATGCTGAACCCACCGCGTTGCCAAGAAACTAAACCATACACTTTGCCAGCGTGTTGTGTCAGCTCGTGTAAAAGTCTATATAAAGATTTGTCTTACTTTGGCATATCAAGATATATATACTCACCATGGATGAGAAAGAAAGTATGGATCAATACATTGAGCAACTACTTGCTGAGTTTTAGGATGTAGTTAAAAACATCTTTGATGTGCCTATTATGGAGGCTGTTAAGAGAAGGCTGTTGAAGCCTCTCTATACTAAGCTGTAGTCGTCAGCAATGCCCCAGTACTCCACCCAGATGATAGCTACGTGAAGAAAGGAGGCACAATCGTCCGGAAGGAGATCGAGAAAGATGTCTTTGGTCGTCAATTTGAAATCCCACCGGTAGATAGAGGACCAGATATCACGGACGAGGGTAAGGTGTTTTGGATCTCGTTTGAGAACAAAGGCCTTCGGGTAACCAAATTTATGTCCACCGAAGAGCTAGAAGCCGACGAACACTACAAGTTACACGCAGTCGTGGAAAAGTCAGCTAGAGAACCCGTAGCTCTTGTGAGCGAGGAAGACGGTGTTTCTGATCATCGAATTAAAGGAAAGACTGTTGTTCGCAGGGATCAGATTGACGCCGTCGTTTTTCATGGTAATAATTGGCAGATTTGGAAGAAAATCTGAGAATATCTAGCCTTCGTCAGATATGAACTTCGGCCACTTCCTGAACAGCACAGAAAAGCAGAGCCTATGTTGGAACCAGAAAAGAACAGCGAGTTTGTGAACTTGCACTACGTCGTCACCCACTTCCGGGACAAGATGACCCGGGCAGGTAGAAGGGTTGACACCAAGCGCCGTCGGATACTAAAACAGTTCAAAAAGTAGCTAACAAATACAGGTTGTTCACTTGAGGACATGGTCATCCCTGAGACTGCCCTCAAGGTTAAATTAATCACTGTCGAAGCTCTGGGTAGCACCCTGTAGGACAGTAGGCTATGTAAGACTACCACAAATGTTTTTATGCCTGGTCAATATAAACAGACAACCGACACGCCAAATATTTAACATTGCCCATGCCGAATAGACATTGTCCGACCTTCAGTCCTCATATGGCAAGGAAGTAATACCGACTACTGCAGCACTAACTCGTATTTACAGTTAGGACCATTCTTTCGACAGCCAGACTCCGGTTACGTCGCCAGGCTCTCGTGGGTAGCAATGGTTCCCTATGAAAGTCACTATCTGCAGTTTGTGCGATCGACAGGTCCTTTGAAGACGAAAATTGCTGTAGTCTCCATGATGATCTTCCGTAAGAGCTAGGGGCCGAATATTACAAAGCCAACTACTTTATGGGTGTGGCAGTGGTATGATCAAAAGGATATTAAACCAACCCCTATGAAATACAGTGACTTCTAAAAGGTGAATCAGGTCGAGTCTAAAGTATGGAACAGCCAAGACGCCACAACAAGAACATACGAAAATCACAATTTGGATATACGAACAGCCTATTTAGCATGCAAAGACTCTTCTATGGGTGGGGTTTGAGATGCGATGGACCTTGTATGTGGGTATGGGTTCCCGGCGAGCATGATACGTCCAGCAAACGTAAAAGATGTGTCCCTGAGCGACTCACCATATCTGGTGCTGTCCAACTTTCCACTTAGGTTTTCGGTCCAAACACCCACCCTTTTTACGCATAACGCGTGGGAGAGCATCTGCGTGAAAATAATTGGCTGTATTGCAACTCCCGAGCTCAGAGACTACTTTATTCTGAAGATCTAGTAAAAGCTTCTGCTTGAGAGATCATATATAGCATTGAGCTTCGAGAACGCCGACAACGTGCACTACATTAAATGTAAAGACAGCAAAGCACTGGCTCAGTGGTTCTACATACGTGCATTCATCCCCACATACACCAGTGTTACACTCCGAAGGATGCTGAAGCGCTTTTCCAAAAAGACGTCCCTCATGTTTGCACGGATACAATCTACGCCTAGCTCCTTCCCATCGAGATCAAAAGTCTACTTGTTGATGAATATCCTAGCTATTAACAATAGCGGCACAAGCAACCTGGTTACGAGTGGCGTCCTGAAGTTACAGCCTGGAAAACAAAAATTTCTGGACAACATGAATTTCAAGCAACTGAAAGTGCTTTCCTCTGATTTCCGGGCCGTTACTGCGAGCGATATGCATTTTAAGGGCCAAGGTGGAAGACGGCTTGGGTCGTGGAAACATTTTTTGGGCGCAAAATGGCTGTGCTTACAAACGACCTAGCTAAGTGGTACCGAGATAACCGCCTTCTTGGCTTGGAATCCCACCAAGTTCAGATCATCAGTCTTTACCTCTGCATCAACCCCACAAAGCCGACAGAGGAGTGGGACCCGAATGCACTAAGTTACTGGTTCGAAAATCTTGCTGGGGTGATAGTGTTTGACTGTAAGGCTCCCACCAAGACTCTCAAGGTCATACTCTACTACCTGGACCGCCCAACTTTTCAAGTAGTATGTTGTGGAGAGCGTGGGCAGATTTCAAAATTTTGGAGGAGTTGGCCGAGTAAAAAATCCGTAAGTTCGACACCGTCTATCGATGCTTCAATGAAGTTTTCAGTGACACATGGTCAGTTTTTTCAGCCAACACCATCCAGACAAAACAATGTTGGAGCTTAGACTGTCAAGATGTTGATGTGGTGCCAGCCAAACTGTCTTCAGATCAGTGTCTTTCGTGAGCATTCCCCGAGATAGCGTTCAAAAACGCCATGAAAAGCACTGCACCGGATGATGTATGGGTTTACTCTACGAAAAGCCTGGCTGAACATATCCAGACCAGCCTGATTACCAATCACAATGCCAGTCACCCTGAAATAACGGACGTTCAACTTCCAAATCACATAAAGTTAGCGGAGGTTTATTTTAAAACATTTTTTCATAAATTCGAATGGTTTTTACCTCCTATTTTCTCTATACTTTGATGCCAGAAACATGCGGTTCAACTTGAATTGAATTTGATGAATATATACATTATCTGGAGAATATTTCAACAACTTTCATCATACATAACATATAAACTAAAGTTATAAGGGACAAGAAAAAGTTATTATATAAATTAGAAAGCCATTTTCAGTATAGCAATAAGAATAATAGTTTATTTTTATTTTCTTGTTTTTATAATAATTATACTATTCGTGACCTTAGGTTATAAGGGTTCTATCAAAAATATGAAAATTGTTTTTTTTTTCTTTTTGCATAATTTGAATATTAAAGGCATAACTTTTAACTTTTAAATAAATAAATTAACAACCACTTAGATTAAAACTGGTTTCCACGGCTCAAAACAACCTGATTAAAATAGTTTTATTTGATTTTTAGCCATTTGTGGCAGAATAAAAAGGTTCTATCTCGTTTTTGCCTAGATAGAACCTGTTTACACCCGTGTAAAATTTTCCTTAAAGTTGCGCTAATACAAAAAGGTTCTAACTAATTTTCGTTATGGGATTTGAATGTCAAATGTTCTGTTCTGATGTTCGAAATCCGATTGAAATGGCCATCATTCATTTTGACAAAATCCATCACTAAACAATCTTATGAATAATAATGAGCACTAAGCCACTTATAATATCAGCATCAGAAGTAGCCACAAAGTTATCTGAAATGTCTTCAAATGAGGAACCAGAGTTGTAAGTTTCAATCATTTAGCTTGTTGTTGAGCCATGATTATAAAGATTAGGAATAATCACCTTTTCTTTGTCTTTGAGTATTTTTTTGTTTATTCAATAATATTTAGTAGATTTTTAGTTCGAATTTCTTGCTATTCAAATTAATTTTGGTTTCCCTTTTCAAAGCGTTAGTACGTTAGTACGTATTTTGATTATTAGAAGATAGAGAGAAATCCAATTTTCTTTGGAGCTTTGAACAACTAGGAATCTCATATCAAATAAAATTTACAAGGTTCCAAAATATTTTAGGACGGAAAGTGAAACTGAAGATGAAGTCACCAATACTGGTGTTACAGAGAAGATTGTGACTAAATTGAATGGTAACGTCATCGATGCTGAAAATTCTTTTCTTGCTGTAAACACAGGAGTCACTGAGAATATTGATGAATTGTTTGATTTCGATATTGAAATCAGAGCATTATCAGACTTTCCTGAACAGTTATATTCTTAAGAACGAGATGAATTCAACGAGATAATCAACGAAATCCTAACTGAAGAAAAATTTGAAGAAAAGGATAAGTCTTACGTGATAGAACTTCTTGTCAGTGTAAAACATTTTATGCAAACCGCAAAGAAAAGGCAGGCTACCCGAAATAGCCAGATCAAAAAATACTCCTGGGTTATAAATAAGCGCAAGAAAGCATCTCAATGTGGCCAGGAATACGTTAAACACAAAGACAAGTGAAAAAATTATTATCAAAAGAGATTGCGCTGCTATATGTAAATTCAACTATGCCACTAAAAAGAAGCACATGAGAACATATTCACTAAGTTCTCAACACGAATGGGTAAAATTCATTCATAGCGCAAACAAAGATATGTTCTTCGATTGTTGGAGCTACAGGAGAAAGAAATCAAATTATTCATATTACTTGATGAAAGATGAAAATTCTATACCAGTTTGTAAACCTTTTTACTTTTCAGCACTTGCTGTCTCACAGAAGATGATTTAGAATATCCACGAGATTAAGGACAAGGTAACTGGCATTATCAATGCAGACGGCCGGGGAAAACATGGCAATTAAGACAAAATCAGTGCTGATCAAAGAAATGTCATTGGTCACATAAATTCCCTTCTTGTTATCGAAGCCCTTTATTGACTGGTAAAATCCAACATAAAATACCTGGAAGCTGATGTCAATATAGAAGATGTACGACCTGTATAAAGTAAAATGTGGGAATGAAAATAAAGAAACAATTAAGTCATGGTATTGTCGTCACACCTTCAACACATGTTTCAATACAGAAAGCAGAAAAAAAATAGTGAAGATGTGAAAAGTGTGAGGAGATAAAGTCAAAAAAAAGTCATAATGAAGAAAACGACTGTCAAAATTTGCACGTAGCAAAGAAGCGCACGATTCACGATTGGGGAAAAATAAAATGAAAGACAAGTCATTTTTTATCGATACAAAAACCTGTTTGCTGGTCGTATATGACTTCGAAAATGTAATCACTTTTCCAAAAGCCGATATTGGTTCATTACTTCTACAAAAGAACCTTAACTTACAATCTGACTGCAAGAACATTGTCCAAACAAACAACAAATTTTCTTACGCTACCAGTGATTAATATACAATATTGTTTTTAATTAAAAATATACTTTAATTTCAATTAATGCAACGTTTTAATTTTATTTTCTGTTCATAAAATAATTGTGTTAAAACAGTTATGTTAAAATAGTTATGTTAAAACAGTTATGTTAAAACAGTTATGTTAAAACAGTTATGTTAAAATAGTTATGTTAAAATAGTTATGTTAAAATAGTTATGTTAAAACAGTTATGTTAAAACAGTTATGTTAAAACAGTTATGTTAAAACAGTTATGTTAAAACAGTTATGTTAAAATAGTTATGTTAAAATAGTTATGTTAAAATAGTTATGTTAAAACAGTTATGTTAAAACAGTTATGTTAAAACAGTTATTTTATGTTATGTTAAAACAGTTATTTTAAAACAGTTATTTTAAAACAGTTATGTTAAAACAGTTATGTTATGTTATGTTTTTAGCAATTATTTTATTGATAATTATTTTAACTCTTTTTAATGCAGTCTCAACAATTTCAATAAGTTTCTAGAAATAATAAATAACTCATAGACAATACCAAAAAATATATAAATAAATAAATAATGAAACTAAACTTTATGACTTATTTTTTATTTATATAAAGAACGAAATATTAATTACGTAACACGACCAATTTAGCTCAAAAATTTACAATCAACATCAAGGTTAGATAAAAGAAATTTACCTAAAAGGACAAAGGCATTTTAGGCAAAGGTGACAGCATTTTTTTTTTGAAGCAATATCATATAGGTATTGCATACATTGTGTACTTGCAAAATAGACAATATATTAGTATTTGGAAGTATAGATATATTTCTTATAATTATATATATATTTTGGTCATAGTAAAATCACTTTATAAACGCCATATAACGGTTAGTTAATTAATTAATATAGAGTTAGCTTTGCAACTAATTTGAATCTTCTTAGATTTTTACTTTTTCGAAACAAAAAATTACACAGACATGTTATATTTCTAAGAATATAAAATTTAAACTTTTGGTAAAATACAGAAGTAATCAAATAATATTCTTAACTGATTAAAAAAAAAAAAGAAGAAAAATCACCAAAATACGAATGTGGAAGGAGATAAAAGCGCCGGATTTAAATTTTTTTTTTTTGTATTTTGTTATGGTTTAAGTTGGTTTCTGTAAAGAAATTTGTCTTGTAAATTAGAGAGTGTGACCCATCTATATTTATAAATTCTTTTTTGAAGGTATCACCTGCTAGTATTTGCGAATAACTCAAAAAATCGCGCATTGATTATAACGATGATGAAGATGATGGTGAAAGAGACTATGATTTAAAAAAAAAACATCTTCCCTAACAAAAAATAAAGTAAATTCAAATTTTGTATCGAAACAGACATGTACTATACCTTTTTTGAAGGAGGTAGTTGATTCTGACTCGTAGATAACATTTTTCGATATAATTGTTATATTTAAGAATACGGCACTATTCCAAATAGAGCTAAAGCGTTTTTTTGATGAAAATAAATCCTTTAAATTAACCCTAAAAGCATAACTAAATTGAATTACAAACACTTTTGACTTTTTTATTTCAACAGACAATACCGACTGTATATGTAAGAGACTTAGTAACAAAATGTGAACTGGATAATACAGCTAGCATATGGAATGAGAATTAGAAATAAATATTTGAAAAAATAAATAAATATTTGATTTTCAATAAATGGAAATAATAATTTCATTATTAAAACGATTCTCTCTTGCAGTTCCTTTTAAATATTAGTTTAACGAACTTTTATTAATATCAAATAAAAAGTTTAATTCCTTTTTTAAAAGTTCTATCAGAAATCTATCTGTTTTTCAAATTCTTTCTAAATTATTCTTAATGGTATATTTATGTGCTTTTAGACAACATAAAGGGGTTTTAAAAAGGCTTTTCAAAACCATAGCGCGTCATAATGAAAGCCGTTAGAGTATGGCATATTACAGTTTCACACGCGCAACTGTAAAATCATATTTTGTTTATTGCTATTTCTTATCTTTAAATAGAAAGTTTCTTTATATTCTAGGGAGACGCTCATTAGGTTCATGCATTTTACATGAGAATTTTTAAAAAGAATAAAATACATCAATGGAAAAACGGAACAAGTAAAAATTAAAATATATACATGAATAAAACTTTAACTAAGCCCGCGATGCATTTATTAAAATTAACTGCGTTAATTTGAACTGAACGTTGTATAGATACTCTAGCATTTAATTTCCTAAGGTATAAAGTCTGGTTTGTTACTGTTTTGATGCAAAGTCTCCCAAAATGACAAGTAGTACTATCTAAAATGTCACAAAACAAGGTATTTGTACCATATCCGCCAAAACCTTCAAGAAGCTTTTTTGATAAGAGGAACAAAAGGCAAGAAAAGAATTAGAACTGGATATTTAGAAAAGTATATTTACTTCAGATTTTTTTCTAAAAACTTTTCCAGGAAGAGATTCGAGTGCGGAAAGCCAGATTTCAGGGAAATATATGCTTAAGGTGGTACAAATGTAAAAATTTTTTTAAATATATTTTCCTTTTTAACCAATTTATAACTTCGTTTAAATATTAGAAAAAGATATTTGATAATATATTATGACAATCTTAAATAAGAAATTGGTTAATAGCAGCTACCCAGAGAGCAAGAGCTGACCAAAGGAAGTGACTCCGTGTTTTTTAAGACATCAGAAAACGCGATATTAATTATGAAAATCAAACAGCTTTACAAACCTGTTTTTTTTTTTAATTGGGTTCGGTTTAAATCAAGAATTGATTTATATTGATGAAAACTGCCATATTTAATAGAGAATAATCTATAGATTTCCATCAGATATTTGCTTCCTTCTGCAGTACATTGAAATTTTTTTGAGTTTTTAACATATTTTATTGTTAAAAATCATGGTAGAGCAAGTTTTCCATTATCAACACCACGGGTAACGTATTTATGTATATAGAGACTCCCAGAAAAGTAATTAGATATTGATACCGGAACATTATTTTTAAAAGAATCGTATACGAACATACGATTGGAAATTCTAACAAGATTTGAGAACAAAGTTATATTCAAACTACGAAAAAAAAACCACACATTAGAGCGGAAAGTTTATTATTCTTAGAGTAGGTCGTTGAAGCGAGAGTAATTTATTTATTCCATTGTTTCTATTTTCACCCTAAGCCTGACAGCAATAGCTAATATGCGAAGAAAAAATTGAAAAATAAATAGAACGAATGGTATTATTACTAACGTAATGACGCATTTTTGAAAGTATGCTATTTGATCTATTAAGTTTGTTTAATTAGTTCGTTAATATGATATTTCCATGCCAAACTCTCATCAATCAAAACTCCAAGGTAATTAACATACGTTGAAAGATAAAGACGTTTCCCGTTTAATTTGATTTTTATTTCATACTCAATAGGTTTTCTTCTGTTACGAAATACAAAATTAACTCGGATTTACTTATATTTAGGAAAATTCGGTTAGCATTTAACCAGTTATACCTCTGAGACCAAAGTGGATTCTTCTTGATTTATCTAATTGACATACTTTTAATGAATATTTCTGATTATAAAATAAAAAAGATAAGACATTCAAAATATAACTAAACGTGGTCTGTTTCAAGGCTTCTTTTTTTTTTTTTAATTGTGTATTCTTCTAAGAGAAGAGATAAAAGTAAAGCTAAACAGCGACAATATCCAAATAAACGTACCTTATTCCCTGAGGCTACATGTTTGTGGATACAGATAAAGTTTTAGATAATGACAATGAACCCATTCCGTTAAGGCTTTGAGGACATGATAATACTGGTGAGGTTGTTTATGGACAGGGAGAGTTTTAGGCGCGTTTATTGACATTTTTGGTATTTATTTTCAAACAATTTTACTTTAAAAAGCGTTTTTTTTAGTTTTCTTAATTTCTGTCGAATATTTAGAAAAAAGTAACGATCCGATTGCATTCAAATTTTGAACTACTATTTCCAATAACTTGTTGCACGTGCCGAAATCAATATTTTCCAGATAATTGTTCCTGAATTTTGTAACTTTGATTTTGTTCGTCAAAATTTAGTCCAAATTTATATGAAGAATTAGATCTTTTTACAGTTTAAGTTATCTTTGACCAAAACGCACCCAAATATTTGTCAACAGAAAAGTATAACTTCAGCATGGTATGACGATTTTTATCATTATTATTTTTTTTTTTTTTTTACATATGTACCACCTTAATGAAAATAATATCTTTTTTTAAGCGCAAAACGTCAGAATTTGAATAAAAGGTTTTTGATGTATAGGTGTAACAACAGAATAAACGTATACTGAACATCGTTAAGAAATTTATTTTAGTTTAATTCTCGTATTAGGATTCTTTTATATTTGAATAAAAGAACTGTATTCATATCTTCAGATGGCATCACATACTGACGTCAATAAGAGGAGATGTTCTTCTTTCTTTTCAAGTCTACATTTATGGCAATTTTGATTGGGAAATAAGGCAGTTATTCCACAAAAAAGTAATTTTAAAAATTACTTTGCGTGGAAAAAATATAATTCTATGTATATAACTCTATTTAATTACAAGTTTCTTTTATATTTTTGTATTTTTGATTGATTAATTAATGTATAATTAATGTAATATTATTAAAATTTTGCCACTAGAGATTTAAATCTTCGGTTATCGCTCATTCTATATTTTTATGATAAAATCTGTGTATTATCAAGAGTTGTAAAAGGCTTCCTAAATGATATCAATTTTGATGTCTAAGAAACGGCTAAAACAGAGAAAATTAAATTCGAGGAAATTCACTTTATATAGTATTATAATACACTAATAAGTTCATCACTTCGATTTTATCTGCAGATATATTAAAATCATCCTTGTTTTTATACATATATTAAATTTTTACGATAAAAGTAAACAAAATTTTCAGAAATTTTGAAAGTGAAAAAAAGAATAATTAAATTTGACTCAACACCTCCAAAAATGAGCTAATTTAAAACCTTATGGCTGGGCGTTTTTTGAATTGAAATTACCTCATCGAAAAAATTGATAGGAAAGTGTTCTCTGCAACAGATTTTATATTGAAATCTCAAATGGATTTAGAAGACGAAACAAATCCGTTTCTGTCAATAACAACTTATGATTCGGACGTGGAAACCAAGCTTTCACTTTGTACCAGGATGCTGAAGACGACTTTTTCCACTTCGAAAATGTTTGATATTGTAAACATGCTTTATTTTTTATTAAGAAAACATATTCTTTAAATTATTTAAATGATGATATCTCTGATGAACAAGCACTGTAATGAAGTGAGATGCAAGACCACGTTGCCGTATAAGCGCAAGATTTTGTATCGTACGGAAGTGAATGCAATTTCTCCTGATATGAATCAATCAAATATGAATTAATTGATCAATTAAAAAAAATTGCCATAATTTTATATATATAATCGTTGAATATTATAATATATTAACTAATAAAT
>JAUZNK010043451.1:0-16853 GCA_035046665.1 Euphysa ruthae | reverse complement strand
ATATTACCATTTATTATTAATATATCGATATTATTTTTATATAAATATTCCATGCTAGTGGCAGATTTCTTATATTAAAATTTTCATATTAAAAATGTTCATATCCTTGTTCTGAATTATTAATTTATTCCAAACATATATTTTATTTTGATATTATAGAGAACGTAATTTCACAATAAATGCGTTATTGAAGCCCCCTACAGTGTTTATATTTGGTAATTTACAATAATCTCTTATATTTATGGCTGCGATCCTTCGTGAATAGATTTATTCTCATCTTTAATTTAGTCTTATCTAAGCTAGCAATCTCTATTAGAATTAAGTTATTTAATGTTTTCACATAAAACTAAGGTTTGTAAAACTTTTGTTATAGAGGTAAAAATGACTGTTTTAGCAAACAAAATTATTGTCAATGTTTCATTACTCCTGAACATCATTGCAATTCTGCTTCACAGTTTAGGTATATACTTACTCACGTGTTGTTCTACCCATCGAAATGTTCAAGATATTATAATATTAAACTTAAGCATATCCGAAATCCTGTTGAGCTGTTGCGATTTACTACAGAATATATTATCAAGAAACGTTTTAAAATTTCAAGAAATTAGCTATATCACGATAACGCAGTGCACATTTTTTTTAATACCAAGTATATTGGTTATGATTGTTTTAACCTTAAACCGGTATTTGGAGTTTCATTTGAACATACATTACGATAGAGTCATTACAAAGAAAAAAGTTATGATAATAATAGTAATATGTTGGTTAACCGGTACTATTTGTGCACTGATTTTCCTTAATCTACGACCTATTTTTACTGACATAACTTCAGTGATTTTTATGTATATTCTACCAACACTCGAGGGAATATTTCTGCTTGTAGCAGTTATGGTATATTCATATATTTGGATTTTATTTAGGCGAAAGAAAAAAACCAATTTTTACTCAAACAAAGAAGGATTCATGAAAAGAAACTTTTTTCCGCCATTTTTGATAATACTCACTTTCTGCATATTTGTCGTAGCACCTGATATTGCAAATTTAGCTTTGATATACATTTCAAAATACAACGATACGTTTGTGCTAAACGTTCTGTTGCCATTTTATGCACTTGGTTTTATTTTTGATGCGTTAACTTACATATTCCTGCAGCCACATCTGCTTAAAAAGCTAAAAAAACTGTTAAAGATTTTTAATGACAGTGATAATCAGGTGCCTAATAAGTCAGCAATTAAAAATAGAAGCCGTAATAAAGGTTATGACGAAGATGATATTGAGGTCACAACTATAAATTAATAGTCTTTAGAAATAACAAATAATTTAGTATTGGTTTATTACGTATTATTTATGTAGGTAGTTTCATGATAATTTGCTTGTGACTATGACTAGAAGAAATTACTTTGTTATGTAGATAACGTAAATATTTGATTCTAAAAAGTAGATAAAATGGATATTTCTTTATTAAAAGTAACATTAAGGTAAAACATTAACGCATTTTATTAAAACTCGCAACGTTTTGCTTATGATTTGTCATCATATAGATTTTTCAACATTTTATTTTTCTTTAACACAAATATATGGCTACATAATTTTTCGGGAATGTTAGTTGTCAATCCTTTCCATAAAAAAAAAAAGGTGAACTGGTTTCTTAAAACTATCGTTCCAAACAGATTTCCCGGCCAGTCAAGATATTTTCAATTTAAAACGTAATAAAAATGGAATTGAATGATCTCAGGCTGATTTCTTAACAGGTAGAGGGAAATCCTGCATTATTAAAAATAACATTAGAATCTCATTATTATGATTGAAAAATATCTCAATTAAAATCTATTTATATGCACAACCAATCCATTTTAAAAATTTTTATGTCTTCCAGTTGCACCAAATAATATTGGATACTAACTACTGAATACCAAATGCAAATGAATGAATATGTTCTATTAAAGTCTCAACAGTACCATCTAAATATAGTTGGAAAGGTTCATTCACAGCAAACAGGTGCAATTTATGATTCTACTTAAGAATTTTACATAGCGATTTGTTTAGAAATAAACACTTCCCAATTTCAAGCGAATTTGAAATTCCAGCTGTTGCTTACCTGCTATTAAAATCGATTGCAACGCAAGTGTGTTAACTTTGAGTTAAAAATTTAGACATTGAATAATTGTTTGCCTCTGGTGTGTACGTTTCTCATCTCCGTCTGTGATCCATTTCATTAGCAAGCATATCATAACCAGTAAACAAATCATCAACAAATGTTAACTTAAGAAAGTTAACTAAAGGTCTAAAGCAAAGTGAAGATTCTGCCTTGTAAACTGATATCTCTTAGAAAGCAATATATTCCTACAGAAATACCATATAAGACCGACGAACTTCTTAGATAGATACCATATAAAACCGACGAACTTTTTAGATAGATACCATATAAAATTGGCGAACTTCTTAGATAGATACCAATGTCTTATCATTTATTATTTCGATGAAAACATTATCTTCACGGATGAATGCAATTTAACGACACGAATGTCAGATAGTACCTAAAATAAAATAGAAATAGTAAAACATTGAAAAAAATAAAGATAAATGCATGCTTATGGCGTAATAGCTAACTTATCAGTATCATACTTTCTAACTTGCTTTCTATCAGTTTGCTATTTACATTTATCTATTTTTATGTTAGTGTACGCATGTTTAATAACTCCAAGGATAGCGACCTTGTCCTGTTTCCCTAAACAATTCAATGCATAGCTCACACCTCTATTTATGCGAGATTTCATGCCGCCAATACATCTTTGTAAGACCAGACTTATCATTAGAATTTCTAATTACCAGTCTATATAGTATCAAAAATAGACTCACAGCAGCAGTGCGAAATCAGCACTCCGCCAAACTAATTATACAAATAAATGGGAAATTTCTCATTGTATTAAACGTACCATTAATGAGACATCTCCTTATAACAAAAACCACACATGTATTTTTAAAAATTCATTCGTTTCATTAAACTATTTTTATCGCAATCTTCAGTTTAAGCAATTAAAATTTATGGTTTATTAATTTTTTCCTTTTTTGAACTTATAAATTAAAAATGGCCTGGAATCAGCGAATAGCTAATAGAACTAAATTTAATTGATAATTTTAAAACGTTTTCAATGGCTTTTTTTTAGTATATTTTTATAGCATATTTATATTCCAGGTCCGAAAGTGTGAAAGTGAACAATTTTAATAAAGTCTTCTGATAAGTTATATAAATGATTGTCATTGTTACTTTTTATCTTTAAAAATACCTTAACTTCATTTTTAATAATAAACAATAGCCAAATGGCGCGAACACAGTTGCAAGATCACTAAACGCACTTAACCGTGAAAAATCAAAAACTTTGAGAATAATATATGAATATATGTTTTATGATATAACCTAATCATTTGCGTAACTCATAGAACGTGCTTTTTCCTTAGAACATAACCATTTACGTTTCTTGTAGCAGTGTAGTAGATATACATACTTAAATGTATGATATATATTAATGCCAGTTATTTGAATCATTGTGTACAATCCTAGACCTTATCTATTATTTGAGTTTAAGTTTGAAATTTAATACTTCATTTACATACAAAATAAAATATTTAGAATTTATTTATTTTTTAAAGTTGGTCAGAGTGAGTCATTATTTACTGAGAAGTAAAAAATTATACGACAAGATTCATTTTTACTGGTAAATTCTGACTAGCGAGTCATTGTTTTAATTTAGAAAAGCTATTATTTACTGTGACACCCGTGCATTATGATAAAATATATTAAAAAAAATATCGCAGTAATAAAAATAGTTGAATCTGCAACAATATCCACGCATGCTTTTGCGGGTTCATGCGAGTCTGAATCGGTTTTTGATTCTGTAGTAATGTAAGCATTGCATTACTTGACACTTTTCTGTTGTCTGCATGCGAATTTCCAAAAATTTCTGCAAAGCATGAGCTTGTTACTAAAACAGTAGTAATAAACGAGGATTCTTGTGATAATATGATTTTATGTCTATAGCAAAAAGTTTACTCAATCAAATCACAATTTTCAGGGGTTATTTACTGCTGTATGGGATATTATCAAGTTGCTTCTTCAATTTTTTAAACGGTTTCGAACGAATTTGTATGAATAAAAAAATTGAATCTATTCCCCACCACAATGGACACCATATTACCTGTAAAGTAAAGAGGATGATGAAGTACTGCAACGTCAATTTATCGGTGTAAAAGAAAACATTAGATAGTAAGCTTGTTTATAATAAATTCTATTCGTCATAAACAGGTTGTTTTATGCAATTCTGAAGTTCCAAAAAATAATTTAAAAACCTTCTAGCCGTAGTTTAATACCTAAAACTATACAGGCAATGAAACTTAAAAAGTTAGAAATATAATATATTGCTTTTTTTTTCTTCATATGATCCACACATCCCTTTACTAAGTAATTAATAGAACGACTCATGTTAAAATTTAAATTAGTGTGTGCCTCAGTTAAGTGATTGGAGTGAGATAATCAAGGGAAATGATGCTTTACCTTCATTTTGACATTCATCCTTCCAAAAATTGAATCTGGTTTGCAAAGATTTTAGCTGGATATACACCAAACTCGCATCAAGCGCATGTCTGTGAATTTCTTGATATATGACTAAAAGGTCATTGTTTATCATCCTGTTAGCATTGCAATTTAACACATTCTGTAGGCTGGATTTAAAGGAAGAAAGTCTTCCTTCAAGGTATAAAACCCTCATTCTGTCATTTTTCAAATTTTGTTGTGGAAACTTGATATCAGATTGATCTTCCAAACAGTGTTCTGAAAAATTCATCAATATAGTTTTGAAATTAATAATTCTACTAATTACTAATTAATTAACCTACTAAATAATATACTCATTTATTAATATTTAATAAAATTTTTATACCGTCTACGTATTAAAAAAAATGAAAGCAAGGCGCTGGTTCTGAAATCAACGGTATTTTATAGTTTAATAATAAAACAATCTACTACACCTTTCTTACTGTTAAAGTTCAAAGAAATATATTCAGATCATTTATGGACATTTTGATTTTCCTAAATCCAGCCAAAGGCAATAGCTACGATCTTGTTAGCATAGTTGGTTCAAGAAATTTACTTGCTTACATAATGATATCAAAACAGACATATTATATGTGTTTAAATATGTAGAAAATATTATTCTATTTATGGGAAAGTAAGGCAAAAATATACTAGACAGGATACAAGACACATCTGTTAAATGTAAATATAAGTACACTCGTGCTGATTATCAGGTTGAGTTATTAAATCTAACGTCCCATTAGGTGCTAAAGTCGAAGGTGTATTGAATACAGAAGTGAAAGTTTGCATTATATAAAGGTTGCAAGAAACAAATATGTCTTGGATATAAGGATATTTTCAATAACAGACAAAGCTTTACAATCTGAAAAGTTATTAACTGTCAGTAACCAAAATTTTACAAGTCTAACCTTGAAAATCCTACAGCAGGAAAAGTGCAATATCTCTAATAAAAATCCACATTGAAGAGAAAAAAAGAAATGTCCTAAATTCTCCATTTTTTGCAGTGTTTAGATGGATAAGTGTCATCTAGTGGAGAACATCTATAAACCGTTGAAGAAGAATTCTGCAAGGTTTATTTCAATGCTTTAGGTCATATCACCACTGCCATCAAAGAACGATTTAGTCAACCGAGCTTTAAATTTTATGCAAACTTCGAAGAACTTTTGATTTATGGCGCTCGAGATAAAATTTCTGAAGATGGTTTTGAAAAATAAAGTCGTTTTGTTTCTTGCACTGGAGTTTCTTCTATCCAATAAAATTTTTGTTGAGCCTGAAAATGATTTTAAGCAGAGATAAGAAAGAAAGACCACTGATTCCTAATATCATTTCAAACTTTAAACCGTTGGTCTTGGTCCAATTGTTCCCATTGTACACAACATAAAGTAATTTTATGAGTGTGTTCTTTCATCTATTTATAACTGACAAAAACGAAAGACCATCATTTTTTTCTTTTCAACTGTATGTCTCATTTGAAAATTTCGGACACTACTTTTAATATACTTTTTTAGATTATAACCTAAGATTATATTTTTGGTTCCATAGTACCAGAATTAAGATAGTACCATTATAATGTTTGGTGAAGGTAGTTTTCCATTCAATTAGTTTATCATTTATTTCCTTGGCTTCTTCGTATACATCTAGTTGCTTCATGTAAGCAATTATATCTTCTTTTGATTCCAGCTTTAGGCTATTTCTACACATGCGGTCTTTCCAAAATGAGTTCGCTGAAATAAAAAATTAAGCAAGACAAATTTTATCGAGAAATTTTACACTTTCAATTTTTTAAATAAAAAATAGAACATACGTGTCTACTTTTGAATACTATATAGCTTTGAATAAACGGAACCACATTCATTTTGAAGATGTGGCATGCTAAAAAAGCCAAAAAGGCTAAAAAATATTCATCAAAAGAAGATGATAAACTTTATTAGGGGTTAAAAGAAGTTCGTTCATACACTTTATTGGGGATCAAAAGAAGTTAGTTTATACACTTTATTGGTGGTCAAAAGAAGTTCGTTCATACAATTTATTGTGGGTCAAATATAATTTATAATGCTAAATATATTTTTTAAGAAGTTGGAGTAATCATAGTTGTTTAGGGAAAAATATACTTAGAGCATTAATGACAGGTACTGATTACAAAAAAACGATAAACGCTAATTTCTTTTCTAGAAATTTCCATAACATAATACAGATCAAAATACGTATCCTCCTAGCCCGCTAGCTGTTCAACACTCCATCCCAGTTCCCAAAACGACCTTCTTGATTTGTTAGAACAGTAAACACGCACTCTGTCTGAGAGTAAAGTTTTTTTTATGTTTTAATATTGTCTGATTTAGAAATAAATCTTAGCACTGATGACTGGGATAACCTTGTTAAGGCCGATGCACCAGGTAAGAATCAATTTAACTTTATAAAGGCTGATTCTGTTGCAAAAAATAATAAAAAGGTCGATCAACTTGACACAAGCGAGCTTTCAGGTCCAGGCTGTTCTAGAAATCAAGGCAGAGGTTGTTCAAAGGTTAAAGCAACTAAAAGAAAAGCTTCAAATAACCCTCTGAATTGTCACAATTCCACTGAAAATGGCACATCTTTATCGTCGTCAAACTGGACGATTCAATCTCATATTCCTTTTCTTCTAGGGAACGTAAAATTAAGAAAAAAAAAGGGGTTGCTTTGAGCCAGAGCGAGCATACTCATCCTGGAAACTGCAAAATATATTAATAAAAAATTACCAAAGTTTGTCATATTAAGGTCATCTTGGATCAAAATCCAATTCCAAAAAATATAAACAAATCAAAGGAATTGAATGAAGTATTCAGACAGGCATTAGATGACCAATATCAATCCTCTGTCATCCAGCAAGCACTGAAGGTGTGTCAAGATACAATTTTAAAAGTCTTGGGCCCTTTGTCTAGACTGTGGGAAAAGTTAGAGAAAGCAAAAAGTGGCTCGAAAGAGAGAAATTTTAGCTTACATGAAATAGTGGACCTTGTAGAGCAAAGTCATGTACATGTGTCACATCAGAAGCAAGTGGCAATCCTTTTTACTTTATGCAAAGACATTCGTAAAGTAAAATGTTTGCTAAAAAATCACGAAAAGCCACTAATAAAAAGTGATGAGCTATTATTTGCGGGAGATTTTGAGTCTCCACTAAATAAAACCCTAAAATGAGAAAATAAATTAAAAGAACTATATAAATGGAAAAAAATCCTTACGAGGAGGCTCTCAACAAAATGTACGAGGGGAAAATAACTCTTCAAATAAATAAATAAATCATTTCTCTTCTTTTAGGCCCATAAGTGAAAAAAACCAAGCAGGAGGGTCTAGGCAGATATATGATGGATATGGGGAAAACTGTCAAAATTTGTCAACAGAGGAGCTTGAACTATGATAGAGAAATCAAAGCGCATAAATATTCTTGCAGTAAAATTTGCTTTAAATACATACTGTAGGTACAAGGAAAATATCACAGTCCATATTCAGTTGGACAACAAGGTAGCATTTGCTTATTTTTTAAAGATGGGGGGAACAAAGAGTTGGGAACTGTGTACTCTGCCAAAGAAACCTGTGATTTTTGTTTGAAAAAAATAAATAATGACTGCAGAGTACCTTCCGGGAAAGTTAATCTTATTAGCGGACTGGGAGTCACTACCAAAAGGAATGGAAGTCATGCACAGAGATTTTTCAAAAACTCCAATGGAGGCTTGGGGTAATCGATATAGACCTATCTGCATCCAGGGTTGCTCAAGTGCCAATATATATTAGCTGGAAGGCAGATCCACAGAGTTTTGCGATCAATGCGTTCCATCATTCCTGAAAGATGCGCAACCTTTATGCATTTCCCCCATTCAATTTAGTAGGCTGAGTTTAAGAGAAAATACTGAACAAGGGTGTCACGTGCATACTGGTGACTCCTCTTTGGAAATTCCATGGTACCCCATGTTGTTAGAGATGACAGTTGTCAAACTAGTATTATTACCAGCTTCAAAGAAACTATTAGTGAACCCATCAAGGAACCCACACATCATGATATTAAATAGCACCCTCAGGTTAGTAGTTTGGAGAGTTTTGGGTTTGAAACGACGTCAGGTCCAATTTTAGAACCAGCTAGAGACCTTCTCGTTGCAAGTAGAAGAGAAGATACTAGATCTCATTATAAATCCGCCAAGAAAAAGTGGGGTAACTGGTGTAACAAACAGGAGTTTGGTAAAACTACAGCCTCTTTGAAACTTATTTAAGCAATCTTTTTAAACAGGGGCTAGAATACCGAACCATAAATCTGCATAGATCAGCACTGTCAGCGTATCATATGCAGAGGGCAAACCGGTCAGCCAACATCCGAAGGTGTGAGCATTGCTAACTGGTGTGTTCAACAAAAGATCACAAAAACCAAAATATACATTTATTTAGGATATTGAGCAGGTGCTGAAGTTTGTAAAAACAGTTTGGCCTTGTAACGATAAGTTAAGCTTGAAGGAATTTACTTTTAAAGTGATAATATTGTTAATGCTGGCATCAGCATCTAGGTGTCATGAAATTTGTTTCCTCAGCCTATCTTATATGCTCCGCTCAAATAACAGTTACACATTTTATTTCTCAAAACTTACAAAGTCATGGAGAAAAGGGAAGAGCCTTACATAATTGAAATTCCTTGAATTCTCTACTGTTAAAGAATTATGTCTCCACTCTTGATTCATATATCAATAGAGTCACAGTTAAAAAAGCACTGTGTCTAGATGGGTAAAAGCGGTTTTAGATAAAGCAGGATATAAATCAATTTTTGGCTCATTCGACTCGGTCAGCTTGTACTTCAAAAGCTTTGCTAAAAGGGCTTTCAATTTCTGACATTTTAAAAAGGGGAAATTGGTCGAGGGAGTCAACATTTATAACTTTATAAAAAACGATCGATGGATAATGATTTGTTTCAGGAGGCCATTTTATCGTAACGTTTTGAACATTTGTATTTTGATCTGTATTATGTTATGGAAATTTCTAGAAATGAAATTTCAGAATTTTATAAGGCTGCAAGCGCCTGAAATGAAATTCCAATTTCATGAGAGAAATTGGAGTAACATAATGCAGATCTCCCACCCACATTTCACCCGTGTGAATAATAAATGCTTTGAATCTGGGTATAATGTTGCCTAGAAACCATTAAACTTTTTTTTTTTTTATTTTTTTTTTTTATTATTTATTTATCATAATGGCGTGAGATTATCGAAAGTCTAACTTATTAAGAGAAAACCACCCACCACAGGGGAAGTTTCCTATCCATCATATCGAGAAGGCCATTATGGGAACTGGGACAGAGTGTTTAACGGCTAGTGGGTTAAAAGAATATGTATTTTGATCTGTATTATGTTACTCCAATTTTTCTCATTAAATTGGAATTTTTCTTAGTATTTTTTATTGCCTTATCTTTTTATTTCTCTTAGACAAAAAAACTAGACGTTTAATTATTAATAATCCCAATATAATGTTTCATAAACATAAATATTTACCTAAATATCTTAAATTGATATTTGAACATTACAAGCAGTAAAAAGATATTTACAAGGAAAATTTAGTGCCAAGTGTTATAAAAAATGTTGAGTTTTTAAAAGATTGATTAAGAAACTTACATTCATCGCACATATGATTATTACATGATAAACCTTGGTAATCTTCACCAACACAAGACACACCGTGTGGTAACTCTGGTGCTGGCCTATCACAAGATCTAGATTGTTCTTTCCATCCTCCACCACAAAGTTTAGTACAATAGCTTAAATCGAACCAATCCCCCCATTGGCCATTACCTGGAAATAAGAAATGTAATTTTCACTTGAATATATAGCTATAAGCTTTGTGTTGATTTTCAGATGAGAAGTGTATTGTTTACGCCACTAAACTCCAAAAAGTCTAAATATAGTTATTTGAAAAAAAATAAAAAGTCTTAAAACCTCTTCAAAGCATGCAATTTTACTCCTTGTATCACAAAGGGTTAAAAAAAATCTTTTTTTTTTTACGAATACGCTATTCTTTTTAGTAAATAAATAAAAACTATTAAGAAAAAAGTTTAAAAAAACATTTTCTTTACCGCTTTTTAGTATTCTACTTTACATTCACAAAATATTACGTTATATTTTAAAAGCAACTTTAAGCATGTTTATCATATTAAGAAAAGATTATCTCTAATGCGTAATAAAAAAAACTAATTACTAATTACCAAGAGATATTTTATTCAAAAAATAATAAGGAGGTTTGTCCTAAGAGCTCATATTCATTCAGTTTTTTCGGTTCTGTTAGAAATTTTGACAACTTTAAAATGAAAGAATACTCTTTAAAATCGAGTGTGGTACTTCTCAGTAGATGCCTTAAAAGCAAAATATGTTAAGTTAAAAACGTAAAAACAAAAAAGTTAAAATTTCCGCACACTATTTTGAAGACATTATATATACCCATCATGTGGAAAATTTTTTTTAAAATAACAAAAATCATAATTTTTAACGTCATAAAAAACCCCAAAAATTATTTTTTTGGGATTTTATTTTTTCTTAGTAGTGAGTTCTGTATAAAACAAAATAAAAGTTTATATTAAAAACTAAATTCTTTAGCTATGTTTGAACCCTCTGTGATACCTTAAACGTGAATAAAAATAATACATTGGTTTTTAAATTAACGAATAAATTTGAAACATCTTAATTCTGCTATTTACCAAAATTTAAAATTCTCGGTTTTTGAAAAATTAGTAAAAATACTCACGATAGCACGTAGGATTATTCGACAAGCTATCATCAGGTGAATGGGTATTCCAACATTTACATACATAGTCCCCTGGAATATTTGTACAATTTGCATTTATGTCACATGGGTATGCTTCTCCAAACTCATTAAATGACTCGCATTCGTTAACATCTAAAAATAAATTTTTTATTTTCAAAACCCACAGATAAAAAAGTAAATTACAAGCTCGTAGATCAAATAAAATATAAAATATAAAAAGATATCTAACACAAACCATAAAAATAATAAATGTAATCTTCCAGATTTTGCTCTGTACTTTAACCACAATTTTACTTATAAAGTAAAGGAAACTCACAAAAGACCTCTAAGGGTCTTATCATCGAGAACCATTTAGTCAACAAGTTAAAATGAAGAAATAAAATTTTATTCATTTTTTATGATTTGATTATAAGGTAAGTTAGAAAAAAAGATGTTGTTAATGTCTTTGATAAGTTTCCTAATTTAATTTTTAAAAGAAATAAATTTTAGATCATTATTGCCTGAAGTTGAATTTGGAAGATTGTTCCAGAGATGAGGAGCCTGGAATTTTTCACAATTTCTTTTTATTACCAGTGCGCGCAGTTGATTAGACCTAATGATGTATTTACCAGAACCTTTTAAGGTATAAGTGTTCTGAAATATTATGCATTACCATTTTTGCATTTAATTGTAAAACAAAATATTTGTAAAATGCTTTACTCGTAAGTGTTCATTATATTTAGTTCCTCAAAAAGACGTTTACTTGGAGTGGCTCTATCCTTAAAGCAAATTGCATGAATAGATTGTTTTTGACTTCAATGTACTGCAAGAAGTTTTGTTTTGTTTGTGCTGGCCCATGCTATATTTCCATAAGATAAATGACTCTGAATGAAGCAAAAAAAAAGTTAAGATCAAATTTTTAAATAATTTAGTGTGTACTGCACTGATTGGGTTCTTCCATGAGAGATTTTCATCAATTAAAATCCTTAAAAACTTTAATACTCTTTCTCTATTATATATATACATATATATATATTTTTTAAATTATTTATTTGAATATTTGTTATTGTTAGAGGCTTTTCCGTTGATATAAAGGAATATTTCGTCTTTTCATGAAAGTTTGTGAAACTTTTTCTAATTCAAGATTAATTTCCTGGAAGAGATTTTGAATGTTTTTTCAAAATTTGAATAGATTTGTGTCACCTGCAAAGAGAAATTTTGAGAGATTTGTATATATCATTTAGGTATATGATAAATAAAAGTGATCCTAAGATTGAATCCTGAGGTACCCCACATTCTATATCAAGTAATTTTGATGGTTTTATTTTGTCATAGCAAACACTTTGTTCTCTATTCTTTAAATAACATGCAAGCCACTATTTTGTTTTCTCATTTATCACGTAAAAAATGTAGTTTTTGAAGAAACATACTATAATCAATAGTATCAAAAGCCTTTGACAAACCTATGAAAACCCCTATAGTAAAATCCCCTTTAGAAAAAGTTTTAGTGATATCAAACACTAGTTTGAAGATTTCATGTTCAGTTGAAGTATTTTTCAAAAATCCAAACCGCTTAGAGTAGAGAAGTTTATTTTTTAATAAGTATGAATAAATTCTATTACACATGATTCTTTTTAAGTCTTTCAAGAGAACAGGTTAACACATCTATAGGACGATAATTTCTCAAAATTGCTTTATCACCAGCCTTAAAAATTGGAGTAACTTTTGCTTATTTCAAAACATCAGGAAATATAGCCTGTTTAAAAGATTTACTAAATATAAAAAAAGTGGATCTTTAATTTGTTCATAGGAATCTACAACAATTTTACAGTTTAAATCATCTAAACCTGCTGCTTCATTTCTTTGAATGGATTTGAAAGCTTTCTTAATTTCTTCAAAAGATAGACTGAATTCCTCGCCGGTAGAAAATTCCACCAAATTTAATGAAATCACCAAAAAATACCGTAGAGACTTGTGTAGCTTGAAAAAACAAAAAATATATATTTATGTTTTTGTTGTTGTTGCTGCTGTTGTTGTTGCTCTCCATCTTTCAGATGAAAATTTCATTTAAACTTTGGCAACGATTAAGGAAAGGATGACAACTATAAAAACTGATTTTAAACATTTTTTGAATATTTATAAAATATTTATAACGTAATTTGATCAAGAAATTTGTGCAAATTTAAATAAAATTGTTAGCAAGTTTGGGAGTTATAATTTCTGTAAAATCTCAGAACGACCAACAGTTTTGCAGAAATATAACTCGGTATCTGAAAATCATTCTGTATAATTTATTAATTAATGAGCCTAAAATATTTCCTGAAATTATAAATTTATTAAATTTATTTAACGTTGGATAAGATGAAGTTAAATATAATATTTATAAAATATTTATAAATACTAATATAATCCAACAAAACAAAAAATACAAACAACATTTTCAAGAACAATTTTCACCTTTTTTTAAAATTTAATATGTCAAGAATATAAGATTTTACATGTGGAAGATATTTTCATGATAAAATGTACAAAATACTTATATATGTAGCTATACATGTAAAAACAAAATACATCTTGACAGAAAGTCAAAGACGACATATGTTTGAAATAAATTCAAACGATCGTTTCATAGACCCTATATTTAAAATTTTAAATATTATAAACGATAGAACCAATAAATAAGATATCATGAAGTTAACACTATTAAAAGTTCTTTGAAAAAAAAATAAAAACGAAATAATACTACTTACATATAAATTAAAATATAATTTTTTAAACTATACTTTTATGTTGAATGACTACAATTTTTGTCTCTTAATTTTTTATCTGGAAAGTCATACCATGACTTTGGCCCTTTAAAACTTACAGTGGACTCTCTTAGCTTTGATTTATTAAACGCAAGTTTGAAGTTGTTTGTAACTTTATTAGATCTCAATCCTATACTTTCTTTAGCAGGATTTTTGAATAGAGAATCACAATTTTTAGGTAAAAGTCCGGATTTAAAGTGACACATAAATTTTCTTTCCACTCTTTAATTCGAAATTTAACAATTTGCGAAGAGTTTCGAGCAATGAGTTTTGCAAAGAATCTCAGATAACATGGAGAGTAAATTTCCGCCAGAGGTGGAAGTCAAGCTCGTAAAGTATCATTCTATAGTCAAACGTCCTACCACAGTGCCAACTCAGCATGATTACCCTTAAACTGGAATGAGTCTGTTCCATAGGTCGTAGAAAAAGTGAGAGAAAGATTTAATACAAAAGTATTTATAAGGTTATACAGTACAAATTTCATAAAGAGAATATCTTGAATTAGTTTCGGACTTATATGATTTATTAACTTTCAGTCATCAAAAACTGTAAATGTCTTGTGTGTGTGCACACTACAACTGTTGTCAATAATTAAAAATTCAACAAGATCAAGAGCAAAGTTTCTGTAGATTGTGTAAATATTGCACTCTTATTAAATCTGTCTATAAGATGCCTTTCCTTTTTGAAACAGAATATCCATATCAGAGGTCAATAAGAAAAATATGACAGAACACAGGCATAAACTAGCAACCTTGCTTGAGATATCGATAAAAAGTTTCTCAGATGAATAATAAAACACAATTTATGATTTGTATTTTTACAAATAATAAGAAAATATGATTAAAAAAAGACAATTTGCTATCAGTTCTTACACGTAACAGTTCCACTTCGTTTTTTGCAACAACAGATATCAGACCCGTCTAAAATCGTTAAAATGATGTAAAAAATGAAAACGATGTAAATATGAAAAAAGGTAATTCTGAAAGATCTTTTTTTATTAAAACTATTGAGAGGAAATCCTTGGTTTGTATTGATTCCCAATAAATCAGACAGGATTTATATCGGATTAAGCATACCTCAATTTAAAAATTTAAGGGATTAAAGCATCCCTCAATTACAAAAAATATTTGAGAAAACTTCTCTTTCATGTATGTTTTGGAAAATGAAAGAAAAAGGAAAAAAGTCACTCCAAAATTACCCCTGTCCATTTTATAAGTATTACATTATTATCTTTCAAAAATTGCCTGCTTTGTCTACAAGAAAAATTACAAATCATCTCTTATAAAAACTAAGCAGAATTATTGAATAAAAAATCAATATTGACATTGAAATGCCACCATGGAAATAAATTTTTGCTTGCTAATTATAAAGCAAAAGATTAGTTTAACAATTCTTACTCTAATCATTGTTTATGGTAAAATTTCCTAAACTCTCTCTGATAATAAAGAGTCAAGCTTGCACCATTCTTTTAAATTTCCCACATTTCACACGCTTAATTTATTTCCTCAATTTCATATTCATTCGTTCAAAGTCCAATTTTTGAAGTATGTATAAAAATGGGTGTATATATGGGCATATATTCATTAAAAAATGAGCATGGTAGTGATTCCACCATAAAAATGGACAAAAGGGGTGAGGAAGTTACCCCTTAATTAATGTTCATTATTACCTACACAAATTTGCTCATGGTTTCTTTCATAACCTTTTTTACAAATACATTTGTAGGAACCAAGTACATCACCACAACGTTCATTTTCACCACATACGTAGTTCTCATCTACACATTCCTTCACAGCTAAAGGCAGACAATAAAAATATACTGACAACATAAAGTTTAATCTATCGCTGAATTATAAAAACTATATTTCTAACTACTAGGTGCTTAGGTCATATAGTTGTTGCAAGAAGTATTACAAAATATATGACATCATTGATCATTTTGTTATTTCATTTTATATTTTTCTTTTATAAAGTGATATACTCTATTATGTGCACTATGTTGTGTATTATATGTGTACTATGTTGTGTATTTTATGTGTACTGGAAAATTTAATTGTATAAAATTTCAAAATGATAACTGAATAAAAATTAATATTAAAAGTGGATTTTAAGTTTTATAATAGGTGCGCGCGCATTTCTTTTACAAGTTTTGGTAATGTGTGGTTAATGGTAGGCTTTACAGTTTATATGGAGTTATATCAAGAAGTAAAACAGTTTCTAAACCTTGTATAATTTAGTTTACTGCTACTATTTGGAAGTGAATTACTTCCTGTTACAGATATCTGATTTAGATTTATCAAAAGCTACATGTGTATCGTCATTTGCGAAGTTACAGATTGATGAGCTTCGGTAATCAAAATTAACATCACTCCTTTTCATTGTCCACACAAGAATCCTATGAGTATTTAATACTAATTAAATACTGTAATAATACTAATTATTACACTATTGCTAACTTTATAATCTGGTTATTAAAAATTAATCATTTTGCATTAGGCTTGAACAGTATGATTATACAAATAGTAATATACCTTGACAACCAGAACCAGCAACCTTTCCATCTCCATAAAAACCATAGGGACATATACATTTGAATCCACCATCAAAATTGTGACATTTTAGTTGTCCATTATCAGTACTTACACAGGGATTTATTTCTGAAACGCTTGCACATTCATCTATATCTAAAGAAATTATATACACATACG
>JAUZNK010043440.1:0-16856 GCA_035046665.1 Euphysa ruthae | reverse complement strand
TATATGTAAATATATATATATATATATATAAATCGAAAAAAAAAGAACCACCACACTTAAAAACTCTATAGAAATAAATTCTTTATACAAACAGGGGGAGAGGCGATTTATTATTAAAATGACTGTATTAAGACTATTAAATAAGTATAACTCCCTTAAAATTTTTTTATTTGTTGGAGATTTATGTAGATGAAGGCAAAGTAAAAATAAAAGTTTATAAATTATTAAGAAAGTAATTTAATTAAATATTTGGTGTATTATATTAGAACACATAGTACCAGAGATGCGTAATCGACATAATGCTACATAAAACACAGATTAATAATTAATGAATGAAATATTCTGTGAGATTCTTATAAATTGGAATGTTATGGTGTTCGTGGAATTTCGAAGGACTGGTTTTTTTCATATTTATCTGGTGATAAACAGTGTGTCTCTCTAAATGGGTATAAATCTTCTCATAAAATTCTAATATGTGGTATATCCCAAGGCTCTGCTCTTGGTCCAATGGAATCAAAATAAATAGTAAACGTCTTTATTCTTCTAAATTTATAAAATATATTTGAGTTTTATTAGAGCTATTCTGGCAATTTCATATTGGCGAAATTCATAAAAAACAGAACAGTTCTAAAAGCATGCTTTCTAAAATTTATTACTTTGTTGATAAATCTACCCTTAAAAGTATTTATTTTTTATTTTTTTCATCTTACCTTAGTTACTGTTGCAAGGTTTGGGGTCAATTAGGTAATTATAATGTCAATAAAATACCTAAAGTGCAACGCCAGGCTATTAGAATTTTAACTTTGAGGGTGTTAGACAGGATTGAAATTTATACAGTGTTTTTGTCATAATTGGGAGTTCCTACCCTCCTGTTTTCCATAGGCAATTTTTTTAAAATTAAATGCTCTAGATTGCCTAAAACAGCTGAATTGAGGCTGAGTCTTTAATTTCTTACCTTAAAACTAGCCCTATTTTTATTATATTAACTTTTTAAAATAAAGATTATATATAACACACTGATTTCAACCAAAACCATAACTTTCAGGGTATTATTTTGTACACTCTTTGTTCTCTTAAGAAATTCTACCACATTTACTTTTCAGAAATTATGTCTTTACAAGCACCTGCCTTTTTCCTATCACTGATGTTGGCATGTATATTTTAGCTTTTACCCACAAAAAAATCTTTTTTAATTTAACGATTCCTTGATTTCATAAAACTACGATTTTTATCTTGGTAAGGTGGTTTGAAACTCACTTTTTCTTCACTGTTTAAAAAAATTATAATTTCAAGAAATGAGTATTAATTTGAAAGTAATGTATTGGCAATGGAAAGAAAAACAATAGAACAAAATTAAATCTTCGGAGAAGAGCTAATGTATAATGTTTACAAATTTACAGTCCAGGTGTTTAAAACATAATTAAAAGATCAACTGAAATAAAAAAAAAACAAACATTTTATGGCCTGGAAGTTTAAGTGATCTCTCAAAGATATCTTTTTAAATAAGATTATTATAAGATCAGTTTAATCTTTTTTTAAAATTAAGTCTTTATTTTTTTTTTAAAATCTCACTATCATCATAAATAACAGTATAGTTTAAATTGCTATTAATAAAATCCCACTGTGCAAACATATAACATTTTAAGTGACATGCTTTCTTAGAATCAAATGTTTAAAAACCACTTATATCAAATTAAAACATTTAAAAACCACTTATATCTTTTTATTTTCATAACGTTTATTATTTTTTTAATGAGTTAGTTTTTTTAAAATTTTATATATGCTTGTAAAATCGAGAGAATGATTGTTAAGACTTTGCTTTCTTACAACAATGTGAGAGTTCAATATTATATAAAAATAACAAAGTGATTAGAATAAATTTTTTGTGGTTTTAACAGGATTAGTAGTTCATGAATAATTAACCATTAGGTTAGATTGAAGTTAACTTAGTAGTTGCTAAGAAACAAAGTAGATCGTAGACAAAATAAATTGTTTATTCACATTACAGTAATGATCGGTCATATTGGTTTCGTATTATACGTTGATTTTTAGGTTATAATTTGTTTTGTAGTTTATTAAACTTCCAATTGGGAATATTGATGCATTGTATCAATTGGCAATACCGTGTTATACACGGTGCCATCAGGCAGGCTAAAAATAGTTAACATATTTAACACATGACATGTTTTTAAATTATTATCTACCTATTTTTAGTTATTATTTGCCTATTTAAATGACTGAATTTACAAATCAAAATATATTTTAAATATAACCTGAATGCAAATCCATTGCATGAAAGTCATGAAATAATTCTTCTTTGCTTAACTAAACTTGATTCAAAATAATGATGAAAATTCATCAAATATTTCCTGTCTATGCTGTAATTAAAACTAAGAAAAAACTTTTTTAACCATCATTGATTAAATAACATATATTCAAAATATATTCAAAAGCCAGGACTTGTAATAAGAATCGACCATCAGACATTGTTCAATTAAAATGCGATGATGTCCAAAGATAATCGTTACTATGCCTGACATTATGGTTTTAAACCTTTTCTGCTTTCCCAAACATAATGTCCAACGTTTTCTAAACAGTGTTACCCATCATGACTTTGAATGACAACAATTATTGTGCACTACTTAGCAATGAGCTGCATAGTATTGCGTAAATACTATATTTCAACAGAGAAAAGTATCTTCTCTAAAAGTATTATAATAAAATTTATCACGTTGTTACACACGCATATCTTTAATTTAAGAGTCTGTCAACGTTTTTTAATGCCTACTACTAGTAAGATTAAAGCTATGTACAAAAAACTATTATTTATGAATTAACATAAAACAGTTATCTATTTGTACACTTTGGGTCAAAATGTCATGTAACCTCTAAATTTCGGCATTGGGAAATAGAACATTATCGATTTTAACAAAATAATTCTGAATTTTTTTTACTTCATGTAAACTAGCAAAAACTTCATGTTGGTATTATTTATTTGTTTAATAACAAGTAACGGGAAAATAAGCAAACAAATATGACTTCCTCAATTAATATATCAGCTTCTGATCTCAGACAACAAGCTTCGGATATTTACAAATGAAGTTAACATGTGCTGTCTGTCACACTAAACAAACAAATCATAGCCATTGATAGAAAAGTAAAATAAAATAATTGTGAGTGTAATTTATCTCTATGGTCTAGACATGTTGCAGTTACAACCATTGCGCATTTTTATATCGTAACTTACCTTATGTAAATAAAGACGTGATTATCTCTGAAGTTTTTTGTATGGTTTTAGTATTCATTTAATTGAATAATAAATTTATTTATATAAAATATAAATCGTCTTAATCTTTTAATTTCATAGTTTTTATAGCAATATTATTATTATCATTCGAAAAATGAAAATTGGTGGTTCGAGCCCACTTGATGGCAGCGTTTACGGTGAAACCACCATCTAATTTCGGGAAACATATTATAGCAGAATTTAGATGGTGTATGTCTGTCCTCGTCTTGTGTTCCAAATTCGTAATATATGTATCTATAAAGAAAAAGAGAGAGAGAAAAAAAAAAATGAAAATAAAGTGCTTTAAAATATTTTGAACACATTTTTATGAAATCGAGACTGTACATAATGAAAAATATGCTTGTAGGTGTTGAATATGTCTGATAAATTTTTATAAATGTGCTGTTAAATATTTCCATTCAGGCATGAGTATTCACATGTAGTCTTTTCCACTATAAAAAAGAAATTTTTTTGTTCGAAATTCATCTGAACATCATGTCTTGTTTTGAATGCAGCACAGAAACAAAATATTCTTGTATCACATGTGCTTTTGCAATTTGCCATGTGTTTAAATGTGCAAGTGAAAATGACATTGGTTATGGCGAAGAAAAAAAGCTTTAGGGTGGTGCAAGCAGTGTTTTCTTGGAACAAAAAACGTTAAAAGAAAGATGAAAATGATAATATCAACAATAACAAAGTAGTTTTGATTAAAATGGCTGCAACCCCAAAAAAGAAGATACATATTGATATTGGTTCATTCTTTGGAACAAGTATAAAGAAAATACTAATAACGCAATTGCCTAAATCGAAGCCATCAATGGCAAGGACAATTACATCATCTACAATTGAAAATTTGGCGGATAACGTTCTTGCTGAGTTTGATGCTCAACAGTGGCAAAATATTCTACAATGAAAAAACTTTTGATTCATCTTAGACGCAAGGTTAGACATTATTTTTATCATATAAAATGATTTTTTTCTAAAATAAATTTTACTAAAATAAGAGATGAAGATATGTATCTGCTCTTAGAAATAAGAGATGAAATAAAAATACATTACAAGCACTCATCTAAACAATCATTGCCTTGGTATGCATTAAACCACTTAGGATTATTTGACATATAATAAAAAGTCAACTTCTACTAAACAAAAAGCGATCCATAAATTTTGTTCATTCTTTTGTTTGAAATGTTTGAAAATAATTTTTAAGCTAAAGTAGAGCTTTAATGTGTTTTTTAATATACAATCAAGATGTGCTATTACTTTTTTTTAGGTGTGCAAGAGTTTTGAAAACAAAGTTACCGAGTTGGATAGTTTTCAGTGTGGATAGATGACAGGTTCAGCAAATTTTTTTTCCTCTAACCTGTATGACCATGCAAAATCAAAACCACACAAACTTGCCATGAAGAGAAGCATGAAAGATATTGGGAAAACATACATCGAGAGGAGGGACAAAGGACAAGATACAAAACAAATGGGTATTTCTACGATAACCAAAACTGATATAGCACAAACAAAGAAAAAGTTTTAAATTGCTTATTTTGTGGCAAAGCAAAAATATGTGTTAATCGCCTGCAATGATTTTATAACCCTAGAAGAACATCATAAAGTGACTTGGGAATGCTTACTAAAACAAACAATGCGGAAACTTCATCGACTTGATAGGAGATAACATGCTAAATAAAATGACACTGAAAGTCAATGTGGCAGGTTTTACAGCATGTTGTGGGATTATGCTATTGACGTTTCTGTGGATGAAAATGAAACATTGTTTATCCAATACTTCGATAAGTCTTCAAACTCCAAAAGTAGAATAAAAATCTAAATTTCTTACTCTCCTGCAAGTGAAACACACAAATGCAGAAAACATTGCAGAGGTTATAAAAACCAGTCTGGAGGAAACAGGTAAATTTAAAGAATAATCAGCGAGGGGGTCGTTTATATGCAATACTCAACAGCCAGTACACAGATATAGTGGCTACTTAAGTGTAAGTAATATATTTAAACATTTTTATTCCCTTTGCTGAGATAAAGCTTCTTAACTGGTTCCTTCATGAAATTGAAGATAAAAACAATCTTTATCTCTTTTTTTTTTTTTACCAAATGAAGTTTTTTTCATTCTTTTATTTTTTTGTTATTTTGTCTTTATAAAAAGGATTGACCAAGTGATAATACTGAAGAAAAAAAATTTTAGTGCAAAACCTTTTAAAAAAATATTTTGTTACATAGGAATTGATACAGTTGAGGCTGCAGACGGAATGCTGAAAACTATGAAGAATTTGGAAAAGTTATTGAATAGAAAAATTAAACAATTTCCATACGTTAAACACACAATGCAGAAAATCGTGAAAACCAATAAAGGAGTTGATTAAAAAGGAGTAGACTTGACGTATAAAATCGATGATGTAATTTGTGGGCTCGTAAGAAGGAAAGAAAGATGAGTAGTTGAATAAGATAAAGAAACACTTTGCCATACATTTGATAGACAATAACATTGGATATTTAGAAGCAGTTGCAAAGGTGTTGAATTGTGAAGGATGTGAAAGGTATGGTTTGTTATGAAAGTTACACTAATAGAAGTTCAATTGTTATGTGTCAATAAATAAAAAGGGTTTGAAAAACAGTTACGTGCATGGTATATTGTTCAATGATATTAAAATTATTAAATATATTTACTATATAAGTTTAAAAAAATAATATTTTTCCCACATCTAAAAAACAAAACAAATATGTTTACATATATACTTACTGTCCAGATGTTTAAGAGATTTTAAAATGTACTTAAAAGATCAACTGAAATAAAATATTGTAAAAATTCTTAAAAGCCTTTTAAATAATGAAAAAAAAAAAAAAATGTTATTATGGTGTGGTTTAAGATGATATTTTTATTTGTCTAATTATTTATGGTAAAAAAAAAAAAAGTTAGTTTGAAGGCGTCGTATTTCCTTTTTTATCCTCATATTTTATAGCAATAAGATCTCATCCCCGTCGTGACTTCAGTTGTATTAATATTTAAATTATCGTTGGAAGATGTCGAAGGTATCGTTCTTTGAAACACCATATCTCGTTTAAACTGAAAATATGAAAAGAAGTGTTTTCAAAGCTTCTTTTCATACAAGATCATTTGGATTTCAGAAAGATGTTTTAAACATTAACTGCTTTCTGAGAATTAAATGTTTAAAATCACTATATCGCGTAAAGTTTTTTATTTTAAAAAGGTTTCGTTTTTTTAATGAGTTAATTTTTTAAGGCCAGTAAATGTACATCAAACTGCAATGTGATTAGTTTTGTGGTTTTGACAGATTACTGGTAGTTCTTAGATAATTAATGAATTAAGTTAAATCTTAAGAACGAAAACTAAATCATAGACAATATTCATAATAATTTTAAAAGGTAATATTCAGGTATGATGAAGACGGCAACATTGACAATGGGTTTGCAGACTACGACATTCAAGAACTCTACTTGCAATTTGAAATTCCTTTTAAAGAAGTTGGTGCTAATACAACTGAATTTGACTTTGTTAAAGAATGGCAAAATATGCATTCATACGCCAACAAGTTTTTAACACCATTAAATGTTGGTTACAGACGAACATAGAACTGAATTTTCAACTAAGTAAAAGTAAAACCGATTTTAAGAGCATCCTACTCTTAATTAAATGTTTGTTCTGTTTACCAGTCAGTGCTGCCGTTTGTGAGAGAAGTTTCTCGTTAATGAAACGGATAAAACGTGAAACTAGGGCATCACTTTCAGCTGGCCACATGGAACATTTAATGCGCGTCAGTTTGGGAAGGCCACAACTTTTTTCGTTTGATGGGGAATCAGTAAAAATGGGCTGGTAAGGCTGTCCATCATCCAAATCAAAAAATTGGCCGGTGCTGCAAAGATCATCAATCTTCTAAGAAAGTAATTTTTGGTTTGGATAGCAATTTATCTTCACCTGATGATTATAAGGAATAGAATACCTAGTAATAGAAGGTTATATGTAATTAATCAGAAAAATTTTTTTGACTGATGAAAAGCAACAATAAAAATAACTGATGAAAATATTCAAAGATCATGTTATTATTATTTGATATCATCATTTTATATTTGATTATTTGATTTGATTTTGCTATTAACATCTTTCTTGCTTTGTTGTGTTGTTGAACAGAAACACTAAATAGTCTGCTCGCACAGAAAATAAAAGAGAGACTTATCAATTATTCAGAGTTCTGTTGTGTTCAAGATGTCTGTGGTTTTATTTTCTCTTATTTTAATGTGTTAAATAACGTAAATGCTTCAACAAGTAAAGATATACACACGGTTTGAACACAAATGTATGATCATAAAAGGAATGAAATGATTGAAATGACAATTTAGAGATTAAACGTTCTATTATATAAAATATCTTAATGTTTAAATGTCTGTTCTTTTGTGTTAATAAACGTCTGACGAGTTTAAAATTATTATTTCAAGGCCTGAAAGGGTAATATTAAATATTAACACTTTTAACTGAAATAAATGGCTTATTAGAACTGTGCTCAAATATGCATTATATACATTGTTGTGCATTACATAGACCATATTTGTCTTCTGCATTGGATTTATTAGGATATAAATCCTAATTATTCTGTAAATAAAGGAAGGAAAAGGGTGTCTTTTGATCGATATGATCACCTGCCAAAAATTTTTTTCAATTTTTCATAGAAAGATTTTTGAGTTTCTGTGTTTTTTTTCTCTGATGTTAAATTGGTTTAAAAAGAGGCAATGCATTACAATCTGTGAACAGGCTAGTTAAAAGATAGCTTTTTTTACCTAATATTGATTGTGTTAAAAAAAAGTTACCAATAGAAATAAACATTTTTACCCTTAAATAATTATATCATAGATATTTTTCCTAGATAAGCCTAATTTAACGATTTATTTCGCTTACATAAGATTTTTAGAACTCTTCATAAATTGGTAATAAACATTTTTTTTCAGCTATATTTTAATGAAACATGCAAAATGAGTGATGCCACCATAATTGCTTCAGCTAAAAGAAAAAAGCAACAGATTTCTATTGGTGATTATTTCTCGAAACGAAGAAGAATGCCAACTGAAGGTAAATTTATATAATTAAACTATTTCATGGCAATGGTTTTGTTTTTAACTGCTTCATAATCATGTTTCTTATATATAAGCTATATCAGACATTCTATAGCGAAATAAAATTTCTCTTTACACCATTGATCATAACTTCTGTTATATTAAAGTGTAAAAGTCCAGGCAGGGCTCATTTTTGATTGAAAATAAATGATGTTATTGATAATCAATTAAATACGAAAAGCCATAAACATAATCATTTACAAAAAGATCTAAAACATTTCTCATTTTCCGAGTCTGAAATGTTATAAAAGTTTGTCTCTGTTCTCTCTTTATCACTAAAATGTTTACTGAGGGTATTTTCTTCCTCAGATAAATTTCACAATCTTCTTATAAGTTCATGGCATTTTTTTTTTTTTTTTCATTTTTTTTTCAGGATTTTGAAAGTTGCGCAGGAGGCAAACCAGTTCCAAATCACTATCAAAATTTTTTGGAGCAAAATTTTATGAACAATTTAATAATATTTATCTCCAGACCATTAGAAGGTGTTTACTGGTCAAAAATTGTCTCCAAAGTAAGAGTGCCCGAAAATCAGGATGAGGACTAAGGGATGGTTTTCAAAGGGTTAATGAGAGACTTTATTTGTTGTAAGGTTCAAATCTTTCCTAGAATGCACAACTTGGAAGCTCTATAATCAGTAACTGTAAGAACTGACTTGGTCAATTTCACTTTTTATTTTTTTTGTGATTATTTGTTTTTTTCAATTCAAATCAATTTTTGAAAAAATTTTAACCAAAAATTTATAATGCATAAAATCATGAATAATTTAGATATTCTTCACTTTGTAAAAATATTTTATTTTCAAATAATGAACATTTCATAAATTGTTTTATCACATATGAAACTTTTGAAACTTTGAAAGAATATATGTTTTTAAATTCTGTTAAAAATGTTGATTATGGTTCGTAAGTTGTGGTCATTTTAGGGCTTGAAATATAATTCTCATAAGTTTATTCTTGCTTATCATGATTATTTAGGCTTCTTTATGATGAGGCCATCGTCTAGCTGGTGTTGTCTTTATTTAGTGATGTAGGTGTATTAGTCATGTCAGTAATCACCAGTCCTCTCATTTTAAAATGTCACTTATGTAAAAAATTGCATACAATATACAACTTTATAGTATTTTGCGTACATTTTTGCGTGGACGTAATTTGTAGCAGGCGTATGTAATTTTTGATCTGGGGTTATGTTTTCTAATATTATTATCGTAGTGTGAATCACATAACAATGCATCAATGAAAAATTTTAAAATTTAATGTTGAATTATTTATTTGGTTGTAGTAATTACTTTTTTCGGTATTTGAGTGATGTGCTCAAAGAAGGAAAAGTGCTTTTATTATATTTTTCAAATATTATTAAATGTAAATAACAGTTGAATTTACTCTACCTATACTTAATTTTGAACACAATGAAATGATATCAATGCCAGTTAAAAACTTTGGTAACTAAATACATAGCAGTAAGTAATAAAACAATTGTGATTTTAATCTTATAAATAAACACTATGAATAACCTCGTAAAAACAATACTTACATTTTTAAAAATAAAGAAATTACTACAAAATGAAAAAAAAAAAATATTTTTCTTTGTTTCTTAGAAGTTTTAAACTAATTCATTAGTTATTTATTAACTACTGGTCCTGTCAAAACTACAAAATCTTCAATACAATCACTTTGTATTTTGATGTACAATTTACTGGGCAAAAATTAACTGATTAAAAAAAATAAACATTTTGAAAATAAAAAATTTAATGCAATATAGTGGTTTTAAACTCAGAAAGCATTTCACTTAAAATTTAATATTTAAAACGTCATTGGGTAATCCAAATCATCTTGTATGCACTCTAAGAGTGTTAAAAAAAAACCTTTTCAAACAATATAATAAAATTTACATATAATTTACATAGAATTTACATGTATTACACATAAATCATGCTTTCTTTTTATGTTTTCTGGAATGGTGCTAGCACTGTCAAGTGTGAGTGAGGTAAGGCTGATGGAATATTTTTCTAACTGTACTATTCTTACTAAATATATAATTGATACCAGTTTTCAACGACCTGGCATCTGCTGTTAAACTCAGATGCCTAGATTACATCTGCAAACATGTACTGTGTAATCCCTATGAAATGATATGGTTAAGATCTCTGATTTCACTTTGCTAAACCTCAATAAATAGATTGAGCTGTTGGAGAGAGAGATCTATGGGTTCAGCACCATTTTGTATACAGTATTTATCACACTGATTTATACATTTGTGGTAAAAGAGATTTGAAAATTTTTTATATATCAATATTTTATTTTTACCAAATATAAGAGAAAAAAAAATCTCACACATGGCTATTCGACACTTAGGATAGAAATTTTTAGTGTGCTATCGTACTGAAACAAATATTACTTGAAACCTGCATTGTATATTTCTCACATATTAATTTATTAGTTATTGTATTATGACTGTAAAATGCTTTTAGATTACTAAACAAACAAGCCATGCAATGTTTTTATTGAGATGTTTTATAACTATAAAATTACAAAATGTTTCATGCTAATGCAATTATTCAAATAATTCATTTCTGCAATCAACAATTGTCGACATAATTGCCAATGCTATAGGTATGCAAAAAAAATAACTAAGGCACTTAGTTTTTGATATTTTTTGTGTATTGGAGACATAATATAGTCAGAGGAAATAAATGTTAATGGAAAAAGAAGAAAACATAGTTGCATTAAAACCAGATTGTTTGTTTGGATTTCAGTAACTGTGCTCTTCAATCCATTGTATAATGTAGAAGTTGCTGATTAAAATTAAAAAAAAAACTGCGCTAGAAATACAGCAATAACTTTGTTTTTAGTTAATTTAATATTGGTGTTTTTGTATCAATGTGAAGGTGCTTTTATTTTTATAACACTTTGATATTTTATATGTTACTTCACAATCCATTCTTTTAGTGTAATATCATTTGAAGTGTGATTTTTGTCATCAATTTGATTTTGGTAAAACTAATTGCTATTTACTACTTCTATTTTGGATAAATAATACACAAAAAGGACTGTGTTATGAACAAAGCAAAAAAATTAACGATTTCTAGAAAGGCTATAAGTTTCTTACTTGTTTTAAAGTATTTATGCCTTTTTATTTTTTCTTTGAGAGAAATTGTTTTCAAAAATACATTTATTTTATTTCATTTAGAATATTTTTGTTTAAACTTTCGTTGCATTTTGCTATAAAATAATCCTAATTTCTTTGCTTGGTACCATGAAAATATAAAATTCATCAGTGTTTTACGTTTATAATAAATGTCTTCAAAATTTTGTGAAGTGGCTGATATTTTTGTGATTAACAATGTTTTTATTAATAGTTCAATAATTGAAAAAAAAATTAATAGCAGATTAATATACCATAAATAATTTATGGTGTTTTAATTTGTTAAACTTTTTGTTGAATTAATAAAGTGTTGTGACTTACCTTTTTTTTGAAAATAAGCTATTTATAATTGACCTAAAATCACAGCATAAAGAATCAAGTGACAGCAGATATATAAGTAAAGATGTAATAAAAGTAAGAAGATGCTTAAAAAGTTTTTATTTCACATAATATAACCTTTCAAATATTTTTTGATCTTAATCTTTATTCTTTTCTAGTTCTGAGCGTTGATTTGCCTGAAGAAAATGGGAGTGAAAACTTATCCAGCTCAAATAAGAGACAAGCAGCGGTGGTCACAACTACGTCTTTATTGCAAGAAACAGAAGCTGAAAAACGTTTTTCTGGTTCTTGTGATTATAAAATTACTGAAACAGAAAATTATGAATATTCTGTAAATTCTTATCATAATCAACATGATGAATCATTGAAAATAAATGTACAAATTCCTAGCCATTTTAAAACAATGAGAAGTTGTTCTGCTTCACTTTCTCAATTAACTCCCTCTGATGATCATACAATTTTATTTCGTCCACATTTATTGGCTTCAAAACCACCAATGCCCTTTCCTGAGATCTATAAAGATCATTGGGATACAGCACATGTTCGAATGCCATGCTCTGATCAAAACCTCTATCCAACACAAGGTAAAAAAATTCAGAAGCGCTGGGAGTTAATAGAGAGCACTCTACTGCAGCCGTTTCAAACTTCAAAAGATCTTGAAGAAGCAGTATTTGTTTATAACCATCACTATAAAGACAAGTGGAATTTTGAAGCTTGGCATAGTTATTGCAATATACAGTTGGATAATGATGGTAGAGAGGACTTGTTTAGTAACTTATTGCCAGATATGGTAAACTTAGCATTACAACTACCTAACATTATCACCCAGTCACCTAAACTGCTACGAAAAGGAGTAGCACATAGTTTGACAATGTCACAGAAACAAGTAGCATGTCTTCTAGCCAACGCATTCTTTTGCACATTTCCAAAGCGAAATTCACTAAAATCATCACAATCATTTGGTTATCCCGATATAAATTTTAGTAAATTGTTCAGAGGGATTAAAGATGTAATAAATGATGTAAAGGCAGAAAAATTAAAGGCTGTCCTAAATTATTTTAGGCGTGTGCTAAAAGAGATGCCTACAGGAGTATTGACATACACACGTAAGGTATTGTTACCAGATGAGAACCCTGCATGGGAAATTTGTGACGATACTTTTACTGATATATATGTAGCTTCCGAAGGATCTATAGAAGATAATGCTGATGGTTTAGTTCACGTTGATTTTGCAAATCGCATGATTGGAGGTGGTGTGGTGGGCGAAGGGTGTGTTCAAGAAGAAATACGATTTCTCATATGTCCAGAGTTGATCGTAGCACGTCTCTTTACTGAAAAGTTGGAACCGAATGAAAGCTTGCTTATCACTGGAGTAGAAAGATTTAGTAAATATTCAGGGTATGCTCAGACATTTAAATATACAGGTGAATATAATGACTTGACACTTCGAGATAGGTGGGGAAGACGTCATTGTCAAGTCCTTGCTATAGATGCACATGTATTTCATTGTTACTCTGACCAATTTCGAATTGTTTCTTTAAAACGAGAGCTTGACAAAGCTTACTGTGGTTTTTTTGAACGTGATAAGTCCCTTGATGAAATTCCAGCTATTGCAACTGGTAATTGGGGCTGTGGAGCATTTGGTGGAGACATTTACGTAAAAGCGCTGCTTCAAATGATGGCAGCTTCCAAGTCCAAACGTTCTCTTGTTTATTTTACATTTGGTGATAAAAGTTTTACAGAAAAACTTACAGAGATGCATTCTTTCATTCAGAAAAATTGCATAACGGTAAGTCAAATGTGGCATTTGTTGCTACAATATGCACGTGATTTAAAATCCAGTGACTCTCATATTCCACTTTATCCATATTTGAAAAATATATATAAAGACTACTCATGTGATACTGAACATGAAAATTCCTCAGATGAAGGTACCCTAGTTATGAGAGGTGTACCATGTGAAATACCTGAGGACATGGAACCAATATCTCCAGACTATGCTGCTGATACCCCTTGATCTGTTTTGTGTTCTTTTTTGTCATTGTATCAGAATATCAAATTTGTATTGATTTCAGAAAAATATTTTTATTTCTTTATTTCTTTTATTTCTTGTGGATTAGAAAAACCTGAAAAACTAGTCAGCAAGTTCAGGTATACATTAGCAGAATATGTCAAGTAATCTTAAAAATATAACTTAGATTTGTTAGTATTCAGTCTAGATGTATGCAAATAACACTGGTTGTCTTTGTTCCCAGACTTATTTTTCAGGAAATAAATATAAAACCTAAAAAAGCATATTGAATTTAAGAAATTTTTCATGGTGTCTGTGTTTTTATAAATTGTTTCAAATTTGATTCTGCAAGGCATTTGAAAAAGAATTTTCGCATAATTTTTAATATTATCTAAATGTACCATATGCCATAAAAATTAACTCAATCTATTATAAATTCTCTAAAGTTTATAATTTTCTGTTACTTCTAATGTTTGTTTTCTGCAATTCTTCAACTATAAATACTTTATTTATACTTTATAATATAACAACAACTCAATGTATCTAAAATTGACTAAAAGTGATTTTGAGGTGTTAAAGCAGCCATCAATCTGGTATACACCTTCATTGTTTTGATATACATCCTCATTGTTGTAAAATTTTTTTTTCTTTTTAGATTTTCTCAAGAAATCATTTTCCGATTTTACTTTAATTTTTCATGTCTGAAAATATTTTTTCTGGTGATTTTAGAATATTGTCTGTTTTGGTGTTTTGCAGGTCATTTACCTGATTCTAAAATGAGTAATCTAAAAAAAGGTAGGTTTTTTTGATTAAAAAAATTGATTTGGATTGTTTGACTTTAAATAATTTTAGCAATTACATATTGCAATCCCTACATCATATATCATTTATAATTTTTTTCCTATTTTTCAGTGGAATTTGATTTCAGTCCCTTAAATGATGTTTAAATGACATTAAGTTAACGGCAAAATGAAAAAGTACAAATATCAATCCAGAATTAGAACCTCTGATCAAAGCAACGACTTTTATTAATTGTTTTCTTTTTTTTTTTTTTTTTTTTTTTTTAATTTTGCATGTAGCTTGGTGTTAATAATTTAAAGAAAAGAGTGATGAACTGGGACTTTTACAAGTTTTTTATTATTTTTTGTTTTGGTATTGGTCTAAGTAAAATTGTTAAATAAATAGTTTATTTTTCAATGGCAAATTTTGAAAAAATACCTTTCAACCATTGTGGCCGTTCTTTGGGTTTTTTCAAAAATTCAGGATGGTAGAATATATCATTTTTTATACTTTGATATGTCAGCCTATTTCAGCAAAAATAAAGCAGTGTACATACACCCCAATTAACCCAAAAATCAACTATTTTTCAGATAATTTGAATTTTATTTTAGCAAGGTATGTATTTATACATGTATTTATATGAATTTTCGAAATCAAAATTTTTACTTTTTCTCACATTAGGATTTTCTATCATGGTAAATACGATTTCTGCTATTTTGGAGCATTTAGCTATTAAAAAGAATGAAATGATCTGGTTTTTGTAATATAGAATTTTGGATTCGGATTGTGAATTTGGATTTAAAATTAAAATTTTAATTTACTTGTTAAATTGTGAAATGATTTAAGATGAGTAGATAATTACTTTTGCTCTTAGGTATATTTAAACTTGACTTAATGTCATATTAATCATTGCTTGAAATAGAAAAAGGTGAAATATTGTCCTAAAAATTGACCAATTTAGATAGTTACAATTTATCATTGTTCTCCATTTAGAGTATTTTTGCCTCTAATAAACTGGAAACATTTGATTAAAGAATTATGTACAAAAATTATTTGATAAGTACCGTAGCTTTGCTTTCTTATGTCTTATAAAATTTTCTTAATAAATTCTCATTTGTCTATACAGAATATATTACTGAATTGTATTAGTTTTTAGAAAATTAAATTTTGGATCTTGCGTTGAAACTCTTATCTTATCCCAATTTTGCTATGAAAATACAGGAAAAATAGATCTATAACAACAGATTGTCATTTTTTGTTGTTAGCAGGCTTTCTTTGTGTTTCTCAATACATAATATAATACATAATCTCTAGCAAGATTACCTGACAAACTAATAGCATTATTCTATTGCCATATCAGCCTCCAAAGACAAAATTACATCATAAAAGTTTTATAAGCCTCAGCTTTTGTTGATGTTTAAAGAGCATTTGGTTGTCTGTTTCATCATGAATACTTTGATTACGGTAAGATCTGGTTTGAATTTATAAAATATATATATTTTATGTAAAATATAAAGAAAAAAAAAAGTAAATTAAAGGCTTAAAATTGATATCAATATACCTATAAATTTATAATACGTATTAGGAATTTATTATTATTTACTTGGAAAGCTGTAACAAAAGCCCTGTTTTCAAAGTATGAACATTAATGAAAAAAAAATTTTTTTTTTCAGTTTATCATTTTTAATGAAATGAGCTTTTATTCGGAAGACTTTTTTTCAACTTTTTGTTGGTGCTTATATGATCTCAAAATAGCATTGTTTCTCTATTTTTATGCTTTTATCCTGCTTAAGTATTGTCTGGTCTTAAAAAATGTTATTTCTAAAGATTACAACATGTCTGCTAGTATGCAAAATTTTTGTCCAATAAACAAATTAAAGGTTATTTGGCTAGAGCTTTTAATAAGTTATTTTGAAAAAGTTTTGAAGCAGCAATTGCTTTGAAAATTGCAGTTTCTCTTCAGGATAGGTTTATAAAGAGATGTTCTAAGGGTTTTTGATAAAGCACAACATTGTCACATGATTATCTGTAGACATTTCCAGGAGACGAGGGCTATAGCCCACACCCACACTCTCCTAAATTTATCTACAAAGGCTTTTCTAACCCTCCTTAAACATCTTTAGGCCTCATCAAAATCATGGCTAAATCATTATATTTTTCATGATA
>JAUZNK010043429.1:0-16856 GCA_035046665.1 Euphysa ruthae | reverse complement strand
TATTATATTATTTATTATATTATTAATATTATAATCACTATATGAAACTACCAATCTCTATAGGAATATAGTTTCCATCATGTTAATTGATATATTGTGATTGAAAATACACAAACCCTATAAAAGCTAATAAAATCTATAACTGCAAAAGTAATACATAAACGTTTATTACCCACAATGTTAGTATTAACATTGTCATAGAATCATCATTACCATGGTAATATAAAAACCTATCAAATGGCAGTGTTGAAATTAACAAATTAACAAATAAATTTAGAATAAAATAAGAACCAGCAAGGAAACATAAATAATGGTATAAATACTGGAAACTTATTATTATGTTATCTCGCGTTGTAAACAAAGATTTCTCTGCAAAAAACTTAGCCCCTTCCTCCTAGATTTTCAAAATTTTAAACTCTAAATTTGGGAACATTTCAGAAATTATAAATATTTAATTTATTTTATTTATTATATATAAATATTTAAAAAATTTATAGCAGCATCCCCTAGCCCTAAAATCAAGGGTGGGAGAGGTTTAAACAATGTGAATCATAATTAAATCTGTGTTTATTAAATAAACATACTCACATTCAGATTACTTTTTCCTGAATGATTTTCATTCTTTAATTTCTCTTCGAGATCTTTTTTATTTGAAATAAGTTGCCCGTGTTCATTTTGAAGAACAATGTACTCTTTTTGAGAACTCTATAAAAAACAATTTTAACTCACACAATAAAAGTATTGCTGATCATATTTCTAAATTTTAAAATTATTTAATCTCTTGTTTATATAAGCTATTAAGTTAACAAATGGAGTTTGTGCCCATACTTTTAAACGATTCAGAAACATTTTGATTATAGAATACAGCACATTAGTAGGTCAATCTAGGATTTACTACATAAAACATTTTAATCTTTCATATTTCATAAATTACAATGAAAAAAAATCAAAACTTTGCATGCAAATAAAGGGTTTTAAACAGTTTTTTTCTAAAAACTACATGTGTGAACTCAAAGGTTATTTCTATTTGCCACACAAAATTATTTAATCTTTCAGGTAAACTTTTGTGATCAAAATGAAATCGTTTTAAATGAATTTTAAAAGATATTACAAAATATACCTTGCAGTTTTGTAAAACTTGCTTATTTTCTTCTTCTAAGCTTTTGTTTGCAGTTTTTAAAATTTTGTTTTCTTTTGTTAAATTAGAAAGTTGATCTGAGAGTTCCTAGTAATGAAAAACATAAAACATTTAAAAGCATTTAAAACCATTAGTTTCCTTTCAATAAAACCACACCTCGTAATTTAAAAATTTTTTTTTAATTCACTATTTAGCTAAGCCGAAATGCTAGGCTAAAAGAGTAAATCTGTAGATTAAAATAAACTAGTTAACTTTACTTAAATTTTTAGTAAATATAAACAGTGGTTTTAGTTAGATAAGTCTAGATAAATAGGTAATTGGTATTATCATATTTTATATCACAATAAATTTCAGTGTTAAGTGAGTTCTCAATAAGACCCATTATGACGCAGGTTTGAAATTGATTTTATTTTATTTGCACAATCACTGAGTATCGGTATTTAGAAATAAAAAATATAATTATAAAATATAAATAATTAAAATATAATTTTAAAAAAATATAAAAAAATTACCTGAATTTGTTCTTTATAAGTTTCTTCTTCAGTTGATAACTTTGATTTGTTCTTTAGTTTCTATGCCAGAAAAACATTTACATTGAATACTATTTCACAATGGCTCAAAAAACAAGAAAAACCTCTACTTGCTCCACAAAATTAGAAAGGTTGCTGTTCTATTGAAAAAATAAAAACATTAAAGTTTTTTGGACAAATGTTTTATAACTTCCTTTTGCAATAAATTATAAAAAAGATTATAATGAATGGTTACCTCTGTTATTGACCTTTTTAGGTATCCTTAACCAAAAACAAGTAAGCTTTTTTTTTAAATCCTTGGTCTTAAAATTTTCATTTTCAGATAAATAAATTCTTGCATAAAAATCCAGAAAATAGCAAAATTTTCCAACCCCTCAAACTAAATAACTCAGCGTTGCCATTACCCAGAACCACATCAAAAAGCATCACTAATAAAAAAAAGATTTCTGGTGATTTTAACAAACACCATTTATTTGATATCTAGACAGAGAATACTAGAAGTGCTAAAAAGCCTTGAATCTAAAGATTTATAATTTAAAAAGTGTAAGATACATCACAACCATCAATTCCAGATGCTTATTAAAAAAACATTAAAACAGACGCCAAATATTTATATCAAAAATCATGTTTATTTTTTCCTACCAGGGGGAAAATTCTCTCAAGTTTTTATTTCTTGATTAAATTTCCCAAAAAAGTTGAGTTTTAAATAAATTTGGCTTTAAAGACAAATACCTGAACAAGTTTTTGCTGCTTTTTCAAAAGATCATCTCTTTCACCAACTATGATATTTAATTGTTTCTTCAGTTCCTAGAGTCAAAAAATAGGATGAATACTGATCATTATGAGAATTACAAGAACAATATTACTGGATCCTGACATTTAAATTCTTTTTGATTAATACTGCATCATAATCATTTAAAAATAGATTCTACTTATAAACTGGATCTTTGTGATAAAAAACTTACTAAACATAAAACATTAAAGAGATTTTCAAGGAGATTTAGAATTGAAGTTTTTGAAATAATATACATTTTTTTTAAGGCGTAGGTTGCTGAATATTTTCTGACAGACAAAATTTTTGAGAAAAAACAAACGTTGGTTTTTGGAAAATGGGAGCACAGCAACCTATAAAAATTTGATTCTTGAGTGTGTGTATGTCTGGTTTGTTATTGTCGCATTTTCATAAAAAATCAAAACCAGCAACTTCTTTGTGTTTAAAATTTAAAATGAATTACTAATTAAAATGTCTCCTGAATTTTATGTATTGTGTTATAACCACTTTAATATTAAATTACTCAAGATAAAGTTTTAACCACTCTTGTAATGATTTCTCCATGAAAACTGTATAGCCTAAACAGTTTAAAGATCCATAAATAAAACAATTTTTTAACAAGTAAACTCTATCTTGCATACATACTTAAACTAATACATACATAGATACATATGAACTATTCAGCTATTATATTGATTTAATCCATGCTGTATAATAGATTTTAAATAAGAACAAAATAAAAATGCCATTCATGGACATGATTTTTATTTTTTTAAAACATTACATCAAAATACAAATATACATAATTATTATATTTCTAAACTACTTATATAATACTGAATAATCAAGAATAAATCAATTCGTGAATCACCTCTTCCATTTGAGCTGCTCTCTCGAGTTTTGTTTTTGAAGCTTTTAACGATTTAACTTGCTTTTCTTTTTCGGTTTTCAGTTTTTGACTTACTTCATCTGAAACCTTAAATAAAATATAATGTGGATTGAATTTTTATTTCCATTTTGGAGATTGGATGAACTTTTTTTTATATATTAAACTATATTGATTCTCAAAATCTCACAGAGATTTTTGCCTTAATTTTCTACAAATAATATAACTTTTCAACAAACTTTTGACTGTTTTAAAGAGTAAAGAATCCACAAATACTAACCAACCCTGGGAAGGGAGAAATATGTAGTGCCTCCTATCAATTTTTTATGCAAAAAAGCTAAAAATAACAATTTTAAAAATAACAATAATAATAATAAGCTAAAAATATAAAATAAAAAATAAAATTTTAAAACCTTTAATGGTAACTTTTAATAGAATTTAATTTTACACAAACTGACCTTTGTCTAGTTATGAAGTCCCATGTTGTACAAACATTGCCAGAATTTGCTATGATGATGTCATAACTAATTCACATGATAGACCCTAAATACTTAATTTTTCATAATTTCAATCTTAGCTCTTCTGAATCATGGTAAAAGAATAACAAAATAAGATGTTCATGGTGCTGTTATTTTCGATTCAAAACTATAGTCAATTTCATTAATTTTTACCCAAAATTTGACAAAATTTAACACTCACAAAAGTGCTGAATTCAGGAAAGAAATAATGCCATGATGGCATTATTAATCTTTCTAAGAAATAAGAGGTCAGAGAATATGCATCATAAGAGGATAATTTTTCATAACTTTCTATATTTTTAGCAATATCAGAAATTCATTTAGAAAAATCAGACTTCTTTGGACCAAATTTGACATGTTCCGAGAAAAAGATGGCCAACATGCTCAATATATCAGAAACAATAATTCTAAACATAATAAAAAAATATTAATATTAATATTAGAATAATTGGAGTAAATTTTCGAAAAAAGTAAAAAAAAAAAAAAAATACTAACTTTTGGGCCTTTTTGGGATTACCAAATTAGCCGTTTCAAATCTGTACACAGCAAAAATTAATTTTTAACTGAAATTTTCTGGAAAAGTGGGTTGTATATATTCTAATATACCTAGCACTATATATTTAATACTTTTTTATTCTGTAAAAAGCATGTTAAAGTTGAAGAAATTATATAAATATATACAAACATTACAAGAGGTAGACGTATTTTCATCCTCAAAATTTGCCTTTTCTTCATTTTTAAAAATTAAATCGCTTCGCATATATATATATATATGCTAGTGTAAAAAAAAATTTTGTTTTTTGATTCTGCAATTTTAAGAGTGTTCCAACCCAAGCGCGGCCCATTCAACGTCAATCTGGGTGTTTGAACTAATTCAAAATCTATTTTTCAGTCGATAATTTGAGGTATCATGCGTTCAATAAAATAAGTGGTCAACACTTCATTGGAAAGTGCTATTTTTCAAGTAAATTTTCAAAAAAAAATGATCAAGAAACAGTTTTACAATAACTAACCCCCCATTTTATCATGTATGGCTTTATGAAAAAAGTTATCAATGAATGAGCCAATTAAGGACGCTGTTGAGATAACTATCTGGATTCATCCAATCTCTCCTGTTGAATAAATCTAAAATGTTGAATAAATTTGATTTTAAACTTCGAGCCCAAAAATTCTAGCCTCCTAAAAATTTGTTTTTCCGATTTAAAAGAATTGACTTTCAGTTTTCCAAAAATTTTTATTCTAAGAAAAAATATTAAGTCAAAATAATATTATTATTGCTGTAATGAAGGCCATGCGAAAAAACGAGTCAAAATAATCACTTCCACCTGAAACGGTTGTGTCACCCTGTCTTGCTCAAAAAAAATTTCTAGATAGTCAACATGCTCAATATATCAAAAATAATATTTCCTGACATAATCCAAAATTTTAGAATATTTGAAAGGTAAATTTTTTGGAAAAAATTCAAAAGATACTGATTTTTGGGTTAAAGAATTCTGAGAACATTTAAAAAATATTTTTTATATACCTAAAATGACCATATTGTGGTATATTCATGTCTAATACTAGTAACAAGGATTTCTTTGAAAATTTCTTGCTTAACATAATCTCATGACTTCATACAGCGTTTTTTAGAAAAACATATGTGAATTTATAGGATCCTGTTGATTATTTTCAGAAATATATAGCCTAAGTGTATGTTATCAAAATTGATTAAAATTATAGTATAATTTAAGGAAGGTTACTAATTGTGGTTGAAAGAGAAATAAATTTTAGAAAAATATAAATCATAAGGTTGAAAATATCCGAACGTTCCAAGCTAGAAGTGAGAAAGAAAATTTGGATACGAACAGTAATTTAATACAGATGACTCTGTTCAATATAAAAACATTAAAACAAAATCAAAAACAAATAAAACATACGTCCAACTCCTTCTGATAAGACATTAGTGTTTCTTGCATCTGTAAATTTGCCACTTGCAACCTGTCAAGTTCCCCTTTTTGTGAAGCTTGATCTTTATTGTAACTCTGAAATAAGCACAAAATAATTTTAAGCACAAATTAAATTACCTAAGAGGATATGGGAGTCGTAGAATGCAGGTTTCCTCTAAATCATGGCTAAATCTAAATTTAAACTAAAAAATCTTTTCTCAGGCCCTATATTAGTAACTGCTAACAAAAAACAAAGTCAGTTTTTTCAGGACTTCAACATAATTAGTTCAATGAATACTCCACGACTATTTAAGGTTCAATTTGGTTTATATTTTATCGAAGAGCGCTTTCAATTCATTATCTCACACAATCAAACTTTTGTAACTTAAAATTTACAAATGCTATGCTCTTTATTCATTTTTGAACGTCTAAATAATATTTTACAACATGAAGTTAATAGCTTTAGTAGAGAATTTAAAATAAAAGTTGAAACCATTATTTAAAAAAGTATTTTTTATACTTCTAGATATAGAGAGAACATTAAATAGCTGTATGTACCTCACATGTGCTAAGCGAGTGCTCTACCTTTGGCCTAGACCTTTCTAGACAAAAAAACATTATTGTCATGTAAAGCATTAAAATTGCTTTCAGGCCCAACAAGTTATTTTTTGTTCTTTTGATGGCAGTTGGCGTAGCAGTGACCAATGAAAATCTTGATTAAAAAATGTGTAAAATACCATAGTATATCCTTAAAATAATTGTAAAAATAAAGAATTTAAGGTTATTATTATAGAAATAATAAAATTGAAACATTGCTTGTTGTTATGCTATAAATAATTCAATCCTTTTAATAAATACAAAATCTCTTCTATTTTCAATGAAATTTTCTAATTAATACCTGTGGCAACATCAAAGCCTAAATTCTTAAATTCTTTAAAAATTTCTGTTATACTTACAACAATTTCCTTTCGAAGATTCTTCATTTCGCTGTCCATTGAAATTATACGATCTGACTTTAGCTTCATTTCTTGTTCAAATTTGAGTTGGCTATCCTATGACATCATCAAATATGTTTAATGTTTCCAAGGTAAGTACTTTTTTTAAAAACAAGGACCATGCGCACAAAAAAGAAAACTATTTAGTAAACAGGAAATAAGTAGACTGAGTGGTACATTAAAACATCATATTAATAATATATATATAATATAATATATAATATTAATATTATATCTATAATATAATATTATATTATTATATATTAATAATATTACACATGAATAAAATTATATATCTGAAATCTGCTTTCTATAAAGACACAAACTAAAAATTCAAAACATAAAGGGCTTAAATATGGTTCGATAACTAAAACAATATTTTATCTTTTTTGTTCTTGAAACTGCATTATCCATTTTAAAAACAAACAATCGGATAACTTTTTATAAAAGTGGACTTCAAGAACAAGATATTACCTTATTCTTCTGATTAATTTTAACTAGCTCATCATTCTTTGTTTTCAAGGCTTGAATCTTGCTGTTTGGTGTGGAATTGCTCAGCTTGTTCTCCAGCTCCTGAAATAAAGATACTTAAGTTTCAGTTTTATTTTTACTTGAGTTTTACACTACTGTCAATATTTTGCATCTTTAAAACAAAAACCTTCAAAATAATGAGACGTGTGCATTTAAAGTAAAAAATTTTTCTAATGAAATTTAAATAAAAATGAATTCCCTACTTCTTGGAGAGGGCGGTTAGGTATATAAATCGCAATCTAATGAAATTTCTCATTTTTATCCTTGATTAGCCAAACTTGCTATAAAACCTAAAATTATATAAAATGACAATGCCAAGAAGCTTTCAAAAGATATCTTTGTGACTTCCATCAAATTTGTTCTAAAATCTACCAAAAAATCAGTTTGCCAGACAACTAATTGTTAAAATTCTAAATAGACTGACTGAAGAAAAAGAGACCTTTTGAGTAAAGTCTACATTAATGAAATATTTCATCACCAGAAATTCAAGACACAATATCTTATATATCATAAATTTCTGCATATACTATGCTGGTTTGTTATTTCATTTTAAAAAAATACATTTGTAACTTTTGAAATCTTTTTAAAACCATTAACTTTTATAGTAATTTGCAAATATAGTAGAGTGAAAGTTATTAACCTCATAAAAAAAAAAAAAAAAAAAAAAAAAATGATCACCTTTATAGTAGCTTGCAAGTTATTAATCTCAGTTAAAGAGCCACCTGTGATACCTTTCTCATACACAGCTTTCAGTTCTTCTCTGCATTCCTATCAAAAATAAACTTTAATAATAATATTTCTTTATTTTATGGAACTTCATTAACTTGTTTATCATAAAATTTCTTGGTTGGCAGATCAGGATTACTCCAAACCTGGTTTCAAAAACAAAGAAATATAATATGCAGATTGAATTGCTATGCAAATTAATTTTTAGAGGTTTTAATTCAGTTCATTTTTGAGAAAGTCATTAAATAATCTAATCGCGCTCATACTAATAACATTTAATATATTTCAAGATCGTGTTTTGTAGGTTGATTTCAAGTGATTTATGAGTGATTTATTGTACCTTTCTTTGCATAAGTCCTCAAAATTATTTTGATGATGATTTTTAATTATTGCATCAGGTCTTTCGAGATTAATTGATGGTGATTGGAGTTCGGGTAAATTCAGGTAAAGTTTTGCAATATTTAGTAAAACTTAAATATGTCTTTGTTCTAACAACTGGCAATATTTATATCATAAATTCCTGTTTCACTAAATTTCAAGCCATATACAGTAAAAACCTTACACAGCCATAGGAAAAATTTTCCAAATTACCAGCCAAAAAAAATTGTCAATGTTACCGATATATGAATATAAGACATAATCAAATCAATTAGAAATTTGGCGAAAACTTAAGCACCCAAGTCACTACACAATCACTCGTCATCAAATTTAAGTGGACATATGGGTCAATAAAATTTACTCTATTGAGGGGAAATTTCTTACATTGCCCACTTAAAACATAAAGTTTTTGTACACATTTGAATAGCACTCTAAAAAAAATGCATAAAAAAAATTTTCATGAAATAAACAACAAGCATTACCACGTTCAATATGCATGCAACATATTGACCCTCAGTCAAGTGAACTGTTTGCAGACACTGCAGATAATAAGGTAAATAATAAAAATTAAATAATAAATAATAATAACTATAATAATAATAATAATAGAAATAATAAGAAAAATAATAATAAGTTTTTCTGAAAAAAAAAAAAATCTGGAACTATTTGAATACTGGTAGAATTATGATAGTAAACAAAAAATCTGGGAGACAAAATGTGTTCTTAAATGCAGTATGTTTGCTTTTACATTTTTTGGAATAAAAGTGGTAAAATTTGAAAATAGGTGCATTAGCTTTTTTGATGATTTATTATGAAAAAGGATTTCATGACTTTCCTTACCTCAGCAACTTTAAGAGCAACTGCACATTCTTCTTCTAAATGCTTGATTGTACCTTGCATGTTATCCTTTTCCAGCTGTAGCTTATCAAGCTCATCTTCATAACTCTAAAAAAAATTTTTTTTCAGTAAATACTCTTTAAATCTGTTACGAATCATAATAATACTATTCATCAAAACAAACTTTCGTTGCGCTTTAAGAAAAGTATATCCATTTAGGCCATAAATATATCCGTCCTCAACAGATATTATAGGCTAGGAAAGAAGCAAAAACTAAGACATTCAACTCAGCTTTAAATCAGCTGTTACAGCATGCCAAATTGAAATCTTAAAGCTGACACTTTAAATAGAAAACTTATATACCACTTATATTCCAATAAAGAATTATGCTTAGTTGTTCTATTCAATAAAAGCATTTCAATCGCACAATATTTAATTATTTACACCTTCTAACTCTGATTACCTTCAGAATGACCTGAATAACTTGCAAACTCAGAAAATTTCTGGCAAAATGCATTATCAGATCTAAAAGGAAAAAAGTATACACCAAATATTCCCAATATTTTATATATCAAGACCTCAGCCCTTGAAATTAGGAAAAATCATTGGCTATGGATATTGCAGCAAATTGCCATCCAAAATATGTCGCTCAAGGGCAATTCTACTTTTTGGAAACTACTTACTACATCTAATTATTATGATATACTAATTCTGTTTTTGGTATTGTTTTAGTTATCCAAGTTCTCACAACTTTGTCCTTGTATAGTTTAGTTATTTATGTAGTAGACCTGTAATTTTGGGAAAAATAAGTTGGCGCCAAGTTGCTGACTTCATCAGCATTAAATGAGCATTTGTTTCAAACTTGATAACCAATAATAAATATGTTAATTAACAACATTTATTGGAAGTAACTTAATGAGAGGAGCCATTTGAACAACTAAATAAATTCACAAAAAAGCTCAATAGGCCAAATAAACAGATTATAAAAAAAAAGATCATAAATTTTTTCCACTGCTGTCCAAGTGTGTCTGGGACTTAAATTGCATAATGAGCAATAGATAATTTTTTTTAAGAAGCTTGATCCCATAGTTTTTATGAAGAAGTGTACAAAATTTTAAATTATCAGGTCAGGTTACTAAGTGTGTCCAGTTATATGGGAATATTATCTGAGTCACTGCGTTAATTCTCACTCTTCCACCTCCCTTCATAAATGAATAAGAGGCCACACGCCTGTAATATGTACTTTGAAATTCTCAAAAATTTTGATTTTCGTTAAACTAAAACACTACAAATTTCTATTTGCTGATTATAAATAAGTTTTTACAATCATAGATGTATATTTTGGCCTTTACTGCACAATAGGGGTATGATAAAAGTGTGTTCATTTTACTTAAAAAATAACTTATGGATTGATGAAAGATCAAAACAGTTTTATTTCTTTCGCAAAAAATAAATAAATTTAATTACATTCTTAAATATGCCCTTCCCCCTATTCATAATTGTAAAAAACAAATTTGCTGCAAAAGATCACCTCACATAATGACTAGTATAAAAAAGAAAGGGTAATTTATTTTAAAAAACAATCACATTTAAGCCTATTAAATAGTTATTATAACACCCTAACAGGTTTTTCTTGGAAATATAGATAAAGTTTAAGTTTAACTTTATAACTATGTATACTTAATGAGAATCCAAGGTAACGGCAAATATAGATATATAAATAATCTGCAAATATTACATTAAAAACACTATTTATTTAAAGAAACTGATATTTGATGTATTTATACGAAATAACATATTCATAAAAATTCATAATTAATTCTACAAAAGACACTATGAATAAAGGTGTGGATATTATATCAATAAATTGATAATCAGGTAATTTTAATTGAAACAAAAACATTTTGGTAAATTCTTGTTAAGAATGAAGTAAAAAAAGCTCTGTTATTAATAGGAAGAAAAGAGTTGTGTTCAGAAATCTATGTTTTCATGCTAATAAAAATTAACACCATCTTTTGCATATAAACCTGACTGACATAAAATTTACCAATGCAGGTGCATTTCACTCAAAAGTATACATAAACACATTACTGAATGCCAACCCTAATTTACAGGCTCAAATGTAGCCGGCAGACAATAGATGTATTTAAGTTATCTGCAGAGGTTCCCTAAATAAAAACATTAATTTATTATTCACAATTTTTTTTGAAAGACGCTTCTTAGCTAGTTGTCTTGGTTACTAAAAGTAGAAATCTCAACAGGTTTCACAGAATCTTTTTGCAACTTCTCCTTCATCACCTACCTCGTATCACACAGCAGTAAACCCCCAATTTCGAACGGTTTTCTGCTGGACGATATTTCAGCCTTAGAAACCAAGTGAAACATGAATTAGAGTGACTGGCAGATATATTCCATTGAAATGATTTTTGAAAAGAATATTGCTAATTGGTTATTATGAGTGAAGAAGCAGACACTAGATGATAGATATGACAATATGGCTAGCATGGCAGTTTAAAAGATATTTTAAGTAGTTATTGCTTTAATAAATTATGATCACGAAGATAAGCTAAGAATACTTTTTTAAATTCTGGCTTTAAAATTAATACGGACTAAATTTGTTTAATACATGATAACAACGGCATGACATCTAGTTATAAGAAAATTTAAAAAATTGCCTGTGCAATTTTTTGGCTCGGATATGTGGTATATCGAAGGCAGTGTCCTCAACAATTACTTTTGTAGCGGCTAATTCTGAGGGCTATATAAAAATATCTTTATTTCAATTTGAGTCTAGTTTAGTTTATTAGGGAAGAAAATTTAACCCAAGCTCCATAATTTTGTTATAAACCACTTACTAACAATTAATTAGTCTGCAACAGCAGTTATAGGTGGAGCTATGCATGTACACAAGCTACGCATGTTTTTAAAATTAATCCAAGAAATGCTGTAAATTCATTTCCTTAAGGCTGAATTTAAACTAATGTGTAAATGACCTGTATTTGTTTGTATATGTCATGTATATGTAAGTGATGTGTAGGTATGCAAAACAAAACCGTGTCATCTCATAAAAATATATAAAATATTTTGTTCAAAATAAGCAATTTTAAACAATCACCGACATGACTATTCTAAAATGTCTTACCGATATTTCCATTAATAAAACGTCATAGGTATTTTTTATTACACGTTCCAATAATTTGAAATCTTGATATTTTCGTAATTTGAAGACTTCAAAAAAAATTTCTTTTTAACTCACCAAAGCTAAACAAAAGTCTTCGCAAACAGAATGATCTGGTGAACTATTGCAAAAAATAAGGCAAAAACCTTTGCAAACACCATAAAGTCGGAATAAAAACTCAGGAAAATTTCTTGAGCCAATGTTAATAAGAATTAGTAAAATAATATTTATTCAGGATTAATGTGAATTTAATGTGGTTTTATGGACACTTTTGATAAACATATTGGATAAGCAAAAAATTTACTCAAACAAAATTACATAAATCAAAGAAATGAAATTTTTTTACCTCCGTCTGTTGTGTACTGTCAATTGTCTGTAAAATAAAAATCAGTAAAATGAAAATTTAAAACATCTACATGTAAAATAAAACCCTGGATAAGAGGCCCGTTAAATGTTCACGATAAAAATTTAAAAAGATAAGTCAAACATATTACATAATCTTGATATTACCAGCTTCTCCAAACTAACTTTAGCAATTATATCATGGTACAGGGTTGAATCAAGAGTTATTTTGAGGTAACTGGTTGTTTCAACAGACCCCATGGTTGTTTTTTTTTGAAAATTATACTCCCTACATTGGCTAAAATGGATATATTAGCATTGTTGTTTTTCTTTTCTAAATTTATTTCCTGCTACCACACTCCCATATTTTTGTGAGGTTGTGTTTTCACAGACCATAAAAATTCTTTTCTTTATAAACAAACAGTCTCTTGCATTTTTTCAAACAGTTGCTTTCTTATGATGACCCAATTCTTTTCTTTTCAAGAACAAAATAAATTTAAAAAAAAATCTTAAATATACAGACAACTACAATATAGAAATACTCTAACATGATAAACCTGGATGGCAAGATAAAATAGAAGCCAAGCATTTTGACCATTTTGTAAACAATATCTTCTGCAGCCAGAGGCCTTATCTGGGGATCCTTTTAGTACACATAAAATGTTAAGACAAGAATAAAGAATGATCGGCCAACAAATATTTTGCAAACATGTCTGAGGGTAACAACATAAAATATATAAACCATAAAAGTAAATTTAATTACTCCGTTAAAAATGCGTAAATATTTTAATTCACTTCATAGAACTGCCAATTATCCAATATATATATAGTAAATTTAATTTACATAAATAAATATAATTTACATAAATAAATATAACTATTTATTATTATATAGTCAGTTAAAAAAATCCTGAAACATTACTGCTAGACTACTGATACAAAAACCCCCTAAAAATATTACAAAACTTTAAAACACTCAGCCCACCTGTAAAATATGATCATGTTCTTGTTGCATTTCATCAATCTCTCCATGAAGATCATCGTTCTCAGCAAGCATTTCTTTACCTAACTGAGCTGCTAACTGCAACTCGCTATCTTTTGCCAGGAACTACATCAAAGAGAAATATCTTTACATGACCTTAGCCAGATAAATGATATGGCTTTCTACAAGATACATGATATTGTATTATACAGGTTATATATTTGCAATGTAAACTCTCAAATAATCTTACAATAGTAAATATTTTTCCTGAATCCAGAATTTTTTAAATTTGTTGCTAATTCACTATTCTACAAAAAAAATTCTGCAAATTCAAAACACACATTTTTCTTGAAAAAAAATTCAAAACTATAACTTTTGTATTGAATAGGACCTTACTTGAATTTAAGTAGTAAGTTTAAGTGAACTTGACTTGAACTCAGTCAGCATGCTAAAATCTGGATAAGTAAGATTTCACACAAAATTTTTGGAGAATATAAACGTAATTCAATAAGAAATAGAAAAAAAAATGTTTTTACACAAAATTTGACCAAAAAAAATCATCAAAAATAACATTTCCTAGCAACAATTATACGCAGAATCATAACATAATTTCTTGAATAAGAAATTAATTATTTGGACAAACTTGGAACCAATGAGGGCACAGAAATAGAACATTTACAAACAAACCTTATGCAAAGTTTGAATAAAAAACAGTAATTTTCGACCTAATGGCATATTTGGGTTCAGTATCAACAAATATATTTTTTTTCAAAAATTGAAATTTTTTGGATATTGAAATCATTTTTGTAGAAAAATGAAGTCTTAAAAAAAAACCATTTTGTTTTGAACAAGTGCAAAAACAGGATATAATAACAAATTTAAACACCTTGCATAAACCTCAATCAAATAATAATCGAAAATCAATATAATACTAATTTGATAGTATCACATTACGAAGAGCTTAAATGAAATTTTTTTTCAGTACTATGAAATTTTTTTTGCTTTATTTTTATATAAAAACTTATAGGAATCCTCAAACAAGCTTCTTTATTTGTGCAAAGATCAAGTATATACTTCTAAAATAGAGTACTATTATTTATATATCATTGAAAAATCTTTTTTCTGGTATCACGAAAAAATTACTTCGCTTATAACTGACCAAATTTTATTATCGTTTATCTGATTTTTTGTAAAACAAAATATTGATCAGACATAGAAGTGATGAAAATATTTCATTGAGTCAAGTCTGTAAAACTTTTCATATCATTATGACATCCTTGTTCTATTCTCAGTAAAGTCATTAAGTAACTTTTCATTTAAACTAAGTATATAATATATATTCTGGGAACAAAAAAATAAGATGCAAAATACTCCAGTTTAAAACGACTTTTGCGTGAAATAATGCAAACCTTGTCTTTCTTTTGAAATTCTTGAGTAATCTCTTGCTTTAACCATTCCTTTTTTTCTTCTTGAAGTCTTGCATTTTCACTTGCTTCGATGGCTAATTCCTTATTTAAATCTAAAGGATAAAAATTTACAATAAGGATTTAACTCTAAGCTATTAGAGAAAGAAAAACAATTGATGGTTTATCCAGAACAAAGCTACAAGAACTGAGAGTAAATGTAAATGCTTCCTGTTATATTTATTAATTGTGCTTTCTTTTGTTATAGATGATAACAATGATAACAATGTTATAAATGGTACTATTCGCTATCGTCTCTATTTACTTAAATTCCTTGGTTGATAGTCATTTTCTTTTACAAGATTGTCATAACATATAAAATTAAGTTTTGATACAAAAAAATCGAACTTAATATATAAAGTAACAATTGGCTTCTGAGATGGAAATTTTGACATGATTAAGCTCAAGAAGTGGGTATTTTAACAACATTTTTGCCTCACATGATAAACATTTTATAAAAAAAATTTACTAGCAGAGAAACATAAACATTGACTATGATTGGAAGATTACAAAGCTAAATTTGACAAAGAAAAGTTTCAAATCGAGCAAACATTATGAAATGTAATTGAAAGTAACAGAGGAATCCAAGGTCAATTTTTTATTTTGATCCTCTCAATGTAAATTTTGCTTATAAATTAATTGTTTAAAGAAAATATTAATTTTGGATTTTTGCTACAAAATTATTAAAAAAAAAAAAAAGTGGAATTTAAAGTCCAAAATTACTTGCTTTCTAAGAAAAAAACTATACCTAAAAACTAGTGACTTTGATTGATATAAATGAAACTAAAATAAATTTTAAAGGGATTCCAAGGTACTTTGACATGTTGGACGCCATTTCAAAAATTGTTTAAATAATGAAAAATGCTTTTTTTTTCATTAAAATATCAAACGGTTTTCAAGTTTTGAGGTATAGTTTAAAACAAGCCTTATGATGACATCACAGTTATGTACCACACTTTTAGGACATCACATTTTCATCTATATATCTTCAGAGGTAACAACAGATTTTTAATAACCTTTGGTAAGGTGATAGATGTCTATGTCTTTAATAATTATGCACAAAAAACTGGAAATATATTTTCGACAGATGGCTAATTCCAGGCCCCTTTAGGATTTTGGACAATGTGGAACATTTTTATTTTGGCTTTTTGGTTTTCAAAGAAAATTCAAATGCAAATCTGTCATGTTATAATGGCTCTCCTAAACTAACTTGTCAAAATACCTTGAAGTCCTGATATATATTCTTGTTTATTTTAGGTAAATAATAACCTACATTATTCACACAATATATTCGTATCTTCAGTTTTAATTACCTTTACGTTGAAAATGGACAGAATTCTTTGACCTGAACATTTTGGAACCGAACCTAATGCTACAAACTCTGAAAAACTTTATCAACATTGGAAAACCACATTCATGAATTATGTGGAAACCGCAGTCCCGACCGACAAAGATACTCCTGATACCATAGCAAGTAAGAAAGAAACATTATGCGTTGATTAATTGTATTTCAGCAAATGTTTTCAAAATAATTAGCGATGTAACCGAATTCTGAGAAGCAATAAAAGCATTGGATAATTAGTACATTAAACCATCAAACATAGTATACAATAGACATAAGCTCATTACAGCAAAACAAGAACCAGCACAAT
>JAUZNK010043418.1:0-16861 GCA_035046665.1 Euphysa ruthae | reverse complement strand
ATATATAATTAAGACTATTTCCTAATTATCCTCATTGGTTTTCAATAGCTAAAAAAGGGTTTACAACAGGGGTTAAATATATTTAATTACCTTTTAATAAAAATTAATTATTTTTTGGTTTAAGTTTGAATCAAGTTCTATGGTATATTTTGGGTTTTCTGTGGTGTTCTGTGGTAAAAAGACGCTCAGTGTTAGTTGAATAATGCTAATTTTTAATTTCAGTTTAAATTTTTTAAAAGTATTATTTTGCTTTAATCTGTCTTTTACTTTCTGGTCTTTTATATGCATTTTATGGTAAAAATAGCAAAAAAATGTTTTTTTTTATAGTGTGCTTCTTCAATTGAATTTATTTAATCTAAGAAATTTTCTATTTTTTTAATTATATATTAAATTATTATCGAGGTAGATTTTCACATTTGTCACTAAAAAAAAATTTAGTATATACATAATAGAGTATTTTTCAATTCTTTTTTTTTATGAGAACACACGACTCACAAGATCAACAAATGTGGCAAAAAAATAGTTTGAACAGAACTAGCAGCATTATTACTTTAAACAATTGAGTAAAATTTATTTTTGAAGATTTCTCCATAATCTGTAAAACTTGTCCCTTGTTAAAATTATTTAACCTAATTCTATATCTTAGAGTTTCAGTTATAGTGAAAATTCTAGAAAATTCTAGATCAGCATGCTATTTGGCTTTTTGCCTATTTTGACTTTATATTAGTTCTAGGTTTTGATTGAATATTGTCATGGATCCAAATAAAAACCAAACTGACACAGGCAGATTGGAGGAAGCTAGGATGTACATGGAAACTAAAGAAATTCCACAGTTATTCGAGGTAACTATCCTAAAATTAAGTGCCGACCTGAAACTAGATGCCTGGATTCAAAGTTTAAAACAGAGCAATTATATATTAGTGCTGTAAGTGTCTCTCTCTCAGTTAGATCTTCTAAATACTTTTTCATTTGTTACAGTTATGAATTTGAGAGTTTAGAGGATGATAGACCTCTGCTCAACCCATCTTCTCAAAAAGAAATTATTGAGCAAAATTTCAAACACTATTAAAAATTTATTGTAAAATTTTAAAAACTTGTTTTTAAGGCTTTAATTTATGAAGTGTTTCTTTTTATTACGTTTGGATAACGTGATTTTTATTTTACTGTTAAAATAACTCTCAAACTCAGAATTTCAGAATTTTGTTTTTTATTCATGGCAAGATATTCATATATAACTATAAAATGAATTTCAAGCTGATCATTACTATAGCTTTGAATATTTTGAAGCTTGAATTTAACTCGGACTTAGTTTTAAAACACTACTCAGTAACCAATGGGACTCTCAATGTGTATGGTTTTGAGAAGTCACAAAATTTTGGGCCTGTATGGGTTATTATTCTTTAACATGATCAAAAAGTTTGACAGTAGGGTTAATAAAGGAAAGAAGATAAAATATAATGATCTGTTTTAAAATTTTATTAAATTTTTATAGGTGAGATAAAAGACACCAAGTTAGCAACAGATAATTTCATTAAATTTTATTAATATCAGGTTTTAATTAATAGCATAAACATGCGTTTATTCTCAATAAAATAAAATAAAATTGCAAATAATAGGGTAAAGCAATAATAATATTTTAAAATAAATATCTTGTAGGGTAAATTATTTTTTAAATGATCTGATACTAACATTCAAATTAAAACCTTGACCGAGATGGGAAACTGTGTGGTTCTTGAATTGGTACACATTATTATTTTTGGAAATTTAACTGGTTTTCTTTGATAACATATGGGTACGAAGATATATCTAACAAGGAGCAGTTGTTATTTAATTTGATATGGGATGATAATTTATTACAAACTCGCAAAGATTTTGCAAGCTCGTATGAGATACCCAATACAAGCCCTAGCATTATTGATTTTACTCTGAGAGACTCATTGGTTTGCCTTCAAAAAATTTTCTTCTAAAACTTTTTATTAACCTCATTCAATTTTTGCAAGAATCAAAAGGGGATATAGTACACATTTTTACTTATATAACTGTTATATATGAATTTAAGCCAACCATTTTTAATAAATGTCTTTTTATACTTGTTTTCTTTTTTCTCTCCTTCAGCTAAGATGTCATTATTTGATCAGAGCAATCCACACCTTTCATCAGCTGATTATACTTATGTATCATTATTGATACTTGAAATGCATTTCCATGTTCTTTTCAGTGTGTGGTACACATGTGCTCATCAAAAAAATAATCTCTTATCTTTCCAGTAAATAACAAAGTCCTAATTAATGTTCATACTCAAAAGCTTTTTACCTAAACTTCAATGCTTTACTTGTTTGGTATTGTAAGTCATATCATTTTTATGCTGGTTTAAAATGTTACATATTTTAATTGAGGTATACCAGTTAACTGTAAATGCAGTGACCCAAGTCTGATAATATTTGCAAGAAAAAAAAACTATTTTTGAAGTATGATATTTTTCATCATGATGGTTTATACCTATCACATCTGTGCCTGTAAAAATATCTACATTCAATACATAGCCAGTTAAAGCATCACACAAAACAAATAATTTATCTCTGAAAGGTTTGTTTTTTTTTGTGCAGATTGGTTAAATTGGAGAAATTTCAAGCAATCAATAAGACTAAAAAATAGTTGGATATTTGCAAAATTGTTATAATCCTCCCTTAATTTTTGAATAAATATATTGAATAAATAAATTTTTTGAATATTACCAGTCGATGTTGATTTGTGCATGTGAAGCATGTGGTTTGATGTTTTATTATCCCATTTTGAAAGTTGTAATGTATTGGCATGGATTTTCCTCCTATTGATTTTTTCTGCTTATCTGTTGGTAATTTTAATTCATATTTTTAAAGCAGGCTTTGATAAAACTTTTTTTTACTGGTTTTACGGTTTTTTATTTGAGCAGATGAAGGTTGCCAACCCAAATACATTTGGAGGTTTGGGGGAGGCATAAGCCCCCTCCCTCAATGGGGCTAGAATTTTTTTTTTCTTTTTAGATAATATACAGGCATTAAAAAAGTTTAACTGTGCTCTTTTACAACATGATTGTTTATTATATTTCTCTGTTTCGTAAAGCGTGTATGTTTTGGCATTTCTTGTTTTGATTCATTTTTCATTTTACAACTTATTATCGTTCTTGTCACTGATTTTTTTTTGACTAATTTTTGTTTCAAAGAATGCTCAATTTCTTTCTTTTTGTATGGTCCCCTTTTGTAGACTGGTACAGCCTTCTAGTTTTTTCAAAAAAACAACTTAAGAATCTCTTCGAGCTATAATCCTTTTAGGGTTGACAATTAAAACATATAAGAAGTAAGTTCCCTAAATGACTGGCTTTCAATCTCGCTCTCCAGCCTGTTTCTACCTTCCGAATCATATAAAATCCAGATTTAACCTTCGCATTTGAAACTGGGATGGAGAAACACAACTCTGCTAATAGTAAAATGTTTTTCCAAGATTGAAAACCATTTGGCAATCTGGAAAATCCAAACCCCTGTATAAGAAGTACTGATAATATCAATGTTCTTTTAGTTATAACAAAAAACATCACTAAACTCTGATTTCAGTTATTGGATACCACATTCCACATGTGAGAAGGCTGTATAAAACGATTAGCCTAGTAAATAATGGATCCACAAAAGATATCATTGTCATCTTTCTTTTTTTCAATTACATAATAATCCTCATCCATTTTAAATTGCCAATTGGCTGTTTTTTATTGTTTATCTTTTTCTGATTCACCCTTTTGCTCATCCTCAGAACTTGACTCCCGCATATTATTTTTGTTATAGACAGGACGTGTTCAGTATCACCCATGTTGTTGTTGTTATCGGTAGTTTGTGTTGCATGATTTGAAATCTAAAATTTTCAAAACCAAACTTACTAACTCTTTGTTCAAGCTACCCTCAAACCTACTATAAAAACAATCTAAAATGAGATCGTGTCTGGGAGAAATAAAAAATAATAATAATAACCTTGCAAAAACAATACTTGTATTTTTAAAGGTAAAGACGTTACTGCAAAATCAATAAACAATTTAATTTGTATTTGTTTTACCTTGTTCTAAGCAACTACAAAGTTTTCTTCGATTTAACCTAATTCATTGATTATTCATGAACTATCAGTCCTGTCAAAACCTCAAAAATCCAACATAATCACTTGGTTATGTTGTTGTACGATTTACAAGCATGTCGCTTAAACTGTAATATTTAAGTTAGTTTGAATACAAACTATGATCAATTTATATTACTGTCATAATCTTAACAAGGAATCTTTCGGCAATAGATCACCTCACACAAACACTAGTATAAAAAGGAAAAAAGTGAATAATTTGATAAAGTAATCACATTTAAGACTATTAAATAATAATCATAACACCTTAAATTCTTTTTCTTTGAAATATAGATAAAAGCAGAAAGTGATTAAAAAGGCAGAAATTCATTGAATTTTATAACTATGCATATTTAATGCGTATCCAATGTTACAGCAAATCATAGTTAAACCACAAAATCTGCAAATATATTCTATTAAGAAAATAAATACGTTAAAAAATTAAGTCAAATATACTGAGAAGAATTACACGTGTATCAATTCTTTATACAAACCTTAAAGACTATTTTTGTTAAATTAGTTTCTGGAAAAGTTTTATTTGAAAAAAAAAATATTTTCAAATGATAGAATTATCTAACCATAAAACTGTTACGCAACTCTTCCAAGAGCATGAAGGTTACAAATGAAAACTTTATTGTTTATGTTACAAAAATATACGCATAAAATAAAGAGATTAAACGACAAAAGAAAAAATATTATCTTGTTAAGCTTATGCAATGTACACTAAAACATTACCCATGCCTGTCAAACTTTATCGTTTATTGTAATTTCTCATAATTTAAGTGAAAAAGAGAAAGATGAAATAATAGAAGGAGAAAATGATTAAATGGTTTGAGTTTAACTTTATAGTTACATTTATTTGATAATTGAGTATTCAAGGCTGAAGATACTTAAGCCAAAAATATAAAAAATCTGCAGATATTCTATTAAAAACACTATTTAAAAAAATTGGTGTTTGATATATTTTATGTAAAATGACGTATTCTTAGAAATGCATAATTAATTTTACAAAGGACACTACTAAGAAAGTGTGTGGATATTATATCAATAAATTGATAATCAAGTAATTTCATTTGGAACAAAGACAAAGAAAAATTTACCAACTTTTATTGTTTGCTTACGACAAATTTTAAACATCACATTTTGGTGAACTTTTGTTAAGAAAGAAGTAAAAAAAAAAATTTTTATTAATAGGAAGAAGAGCATTGTGTGTATAAATTTATATTTTCTTAAAATAATCTCCGAAAAAAATTATTTGAAAAAAAGAAATTTCGAAAAATAGAATTATTGAACCATTAAACTATTATGCAACTCTTCCATGAAAGAAAGAAGTTAACTTTAAGCTACAGACACTGCTTTCTTGCAGTTAGTCAAATAAAAATGCAGAAATTTCCATTACATTTTTTTGTGTTCTTCCAAGAAAAAATTTTGGGATTTCTGTCCGATTGATTATTCCAAATCCGATGTCAGCCGAAAATAGTTACAACTCGGCTTTTTTTCATTTTGGAGTTGGGACTTTAATACATTTTAAAATCAATTTACTCAATGCCAAAAATTATTCTTTTTCAAAAATAATAGTAATGGAGTTCGAAGCTGCAGTCAAAACAAAAGAAATAAATTTATAGACATAAAAAAATCAAATTATCTGTTGAATTTGGTTGTTAATTCTTTGCTCAGGGTTTTATTTTTAATATTTTTCAGGGATATTATGTGAGGTTTTCTGCTAACATGACCATGGACGTTATTAAGTTTGAAGTTTCTATTTTCTTCAACCCGTTTATTTATGAAAAATTTCATAGGTTGCAGCTCTGTTTTTCCGTAAAGTATTTAATGCAATGTAAGTCGGACTTGGAGCTTTTTGTCTAAATTTTCGCATGTATGTAAATACATTGTTAACGAGTGAAAATTATTCAGTTGTTTGGCTAAGGGCGCTTAGTAACATTTCTATCGTTCTTACCAATATCTCTGGGAAAACATTATTATCGCATTTTGCTTTGTATCTATAAGTTCTAGGGTTCCAGTCAATCTTTGCTTCTCTATCATGATAAATTTCTTAAAGATTTTTATTTTTAATGGATGTATTAATCACAAAAATATAATTTTAACATGCAGAAAAATCCTTTGACCCACCAACTACTAAACTTCCTCACTGAATTTTTGAGTTTGTAGAACAAAGAAAAATTATGTTTATTGGCTCTTTTTTTTTTTTAATGTGTTAACGCAAGAGAGCAAAGATTCTTTTTAGCACTTAAATCCAATAAATATCTCTAATATGTTCACCTCCCCTGTCTTCTCAATAAATTTAAACAATCTTTGTGAAGTTCAGATTCGCTAATATAACGTGTATTCAATAACATTGGATTTTGTTTTATTTCTTATTTTAAGAGAATATTTCAAGGAACCAGCCTGTAAAATTGCAATTTATCTTTAAGTTTTTCCCTCTAATTAACGCCTTAATTTGAATTAAAGTGAGTGCTTATTGGAAGATTTAACGTATTTATTAGAAATTATAAATCTCATAAATGCTTCATAACAAAAATAGAATGCTACAGTAGATATGCGTATGCTTGATGTTTCAATTTAATTGTAATTTATCAATAGCTAGTTAGTTTATGTAAGAATCTATGAGTCTTTTTAGTTACTTTTGAGGTAAGTTTTGACTATTCAAGCAAATATAAAGCAGACATGTGATTAGTTTTAAGCCAAGAAAAAAAATGTGTGACATAACTTTCCATAAATTTTTGAAATATGCCTTGAAGTATAACAATTAAATGATTTTTTTATTAACTCAAGTTTCATTTTAATAAGTTTTATATACTTTATATTTAGAGCATGATGACAGCACTTATGTACAAAAAGCCATCCAATCACATTCAGTTTTTATCAGATTGTCTAGTGAGAGCAAAAGATGATCCATGCATAAAATGGCACTCATTCTGTGAACCTTTGCCACCAATACAACGTAAAAGCAGTGAAATTCATTCAACATTGCAGGAAAGCAACATTTCTCCAGTGCTTCCTAGAGGATCCTTTAAAAAAGGTGAAGAACCTTTACCTTCAATAGGGAAAAAGAAACTTAGCTTAGCAAATGAAATGCCTGAAGATATGTGGTATGCTGATTACACAAACCGATATGTTGATGTTTCATTTCTAACAGGAAAACCTGTTATATTTGTATTAGGTGAATAGTTTGTTATAGTAAGGCTTTGTGTCAATTTAAACTCTTATTAAGTGTTGTGACTGTAGAAGAAAGTATTTGATCCATATGGGAATCAAAATTCTCATTGTTTAGCAATGGCTATGTTTTAGCTGTTTTTATATCCAAAATTTTGTAAAAGTTGAATTATTAGGCATAATTTATATCCAGGTTAAACTGATCTTGTTTTTTACATGGGCTAAGCCTGTTATTACTAGTTATTACTCTATTCTACGTTTATGTCTACATCTTCTTGACCGAATTCAGAAACCTATACTCAAAATTGTTTGTCCTGATTTTTTTTTTGATCTTCAATCACTTTTTCATTGCAGAAATGTAATGTCATTGTCACTGTTTTATAAGTAGTATTAATTGACACTGTTCTCATGATTTGAAAGAAGTAACATCTTCACTTTACACTTTCTCAAAGACCCAGCCCTTACAATTCACCTCGGCAATCTGAAATTTCTGACGTGTTTGCCAAGGTAGTTATTATTAGTGTCAGCAAAAAAATTACCAAGGAAGTTTTCATAAAAGATTAAAAAAATTATATAATTTGACATAATTTATGATGTTTTAACATTATCCCTTTTATAAAAAACAAAACTGCTAATCGAAAATTTACACAAACCACTTTGTTTAAAGTTTTATAGTACTCTAATCTGGAAAGATAAAAATAAAAGAATTATTTAATCTTTTTCAACTAAAATGTCTAGTCGCTGCCTTTAAAAAAAAACTTAATCTTTTGCAAAATAATAATTCCTATTTTTTCTGTATATATTAAAAAAAAATTATTTTGCAATAGAATACTACATATTTATTTTAATCATCGTATCCGGGCCAGTAGTTATCAATTCAGTGAAATTTAGATATATTTCTTAGAATACAGTAATTTTAATATAATATTTGGCCCTCGCCCACAGTTCTTTCAAAAATCTTACCTAAATATAGTGAAAAAAATTGTTTAGTTGCGTATTGTAAACATTTATCAGATTGATGTCCCATAAAAGATTTTATTATTTTTCCTAATTTTAATAGTTTTATTTTTAGATTTTTATTTGTTGATTTTAAAAACTTATTTATAACCAATAAATAAAACATTTTTTTGTCGTTTACTGCGCTCTAGGGGTAGGATAAACGTGTTTTATTTTATTTTACTAGGGGTAGGATTTTACTTAAAGAATAACTTATAGATTGGTGAAAAATCAAACCAGTTTTTTTTCTTTAGTAAAAAATAAATAAATGTAATTACATCCTAAGATATGCCCCTCCCCTCTATTTATTTATATTTGCGTCATAAAAACATAACTTTCGGCAAAAGATAAGCTCACAATGGAAAGGGGTAATAAATTTGATAAAATAATCACATTTAAGCCTAATAAATAATTATTATAGCACCCTAACCACTTTTTCTTTGAAGTAAAAAATAAAGGCAGAAAACGATTAAATATTTTGCATATAACTATATCATTATGCACATTTAATACTTATTCATGGCTTCGAAAAATAGCTTTATATATATTTATAAAAAATCTGTAGATATTTTATTAAGAACTTTAGTTAAAGAAATTGATATTCGATGTATTTATGCAAAATAACTTTTTAATAGAAATGCATAATTTAATTCTACAAAAAACACTGATAAACTAGGAATAAGGTGTGTGGATATTACATCAATAAATTTATAATCGGTTAATTTTAGTAGGAACAAATATAAAGACAAAATTTACTAAAATAAATTTTATTGCTTGCTTGTGATAAATTTTGTATATCTCGTTTTTTTAGGTGAATTCTTGTTAAGAACGAAGTAAAAAAAGATATATTATTAAGAGGAAGAAGAGTGTCGAAATTCAGAAATCTATGTTTTCCTGCCAATAGAAATAAACATCTTTTGCATATCAGGCTGGCTGACATAAAATTTATCAATGCAAGTACATTTCAATCAAAAGTAGATAAAAAAATTACTGAATGCCGACCCTACTTTAAAGGATACTTTAAAGGAAATAACAAATAATACAACAAATAACAAATATATAGTTAAAAATGTGATATTGAACGAAATTCTACTAATTTAGACCAGTTTTTTAATAGAAACTAGCATATGTGATTGATATTTTCTTTCTTTTTGATTTATTCACTCATTATAAACAGATACAGCTTAAAATATAAACATTTAAAGAGTAAAAAACTGCCGACGTAAAACTGTTTTGCCGAGGTGATATGTATTTGCACTCGAGCAATTTTTCCCATAATGCTAGGGATGAATACCACAAGGCTTTCATCTGCTACTCATCCTTTAACGGCACAGATCCCTAAATCTCACAAAAACTTTATTCATCAAGCTTCTTTCTACGTACTGCTTGCTTGTGAAACTCTTTACCTTTTGAATGCTTTTTTTCGAATTATGATCTCCAATCTTTTAAGTCTAATGTCAAACAATATCTAACTAGGTTTGTGTAAGGCCTGCTTTGTCCTTATGTCTTGCGTTAGTTTTCTGCCTAGTAGTGGCTTTTAGCCTTGTAGAAAGCGATTGGTTAAAAAAAATAGGATCAAGCCAATCAATTCACTAACATACAGAGACTAATGCACTGAATATACTTGATAATGATTTAAAGTTAGAAAATATTGAAAGTAGTGTGATTTAACTTTTTAAAGCATTAAAAATATTTTAATAGATCCCAACACACAGGATAATTAGATTGTTTTTCAATTGAGATGAGTTTTTAATTTATAGTGATTGTCATGTATTTACGCATAAATAAAAAGTGTATAGATGAGCTGCTTTTATATCTTAAGCTTATGAGAACACAAAAAATTTATTTTTCTCTGCTGTACAAGTTTTCTTTAACTATTTTTAAAATTTCTTACACTGGCACTGTTAACGTAATATTTCTACTGTTTTCAGGAGGACCTGGTAGTGGTAAGGGTACACAATGTGCAAAACTAGTTGAGAAATATGGTTTCAAGCATCTATCAGCAGGGGATTTACTTAGAAACGAAGTGAAGAAAGAAAGTTATATTGGGCAGAAAATTAATAATATTATGAAGGAAGGACAATTAGTTCCTGAGGTTTGCAGAATCTTTCAATCATTTACATTTCCCTCGACGTTGCGTTTCTATATAGATGTCTTATACATAACTTTTACATTTAGCTTTTTGAATAAAAAAAACTAAGGAAATTTTTTCGCTCAAGCCGATATCTCTAATATAAACAAAGAATTATAATCATCCACCTAAAGAGCATTGAATTTTTTATGTTAAAACTATATTTTTCAAATCTAAGAACTCAAGTTTTGATCTAGCTAATCTATATAGGGTGTTTTAATTTTTACTATTTTTAATACCAGGAAAGAGAATAAAGTGCTGTTTCTAAGAGTTAATTATAAATTTATACATGAAAGAACAACATAAAATAACCTGCATGTATATAACGGTTGAAGTTTCTAACATATTCGTTTTAGGATGTTACAATATGCTTACTTAAAGAAGCTATGGTAGAATCTTGTGACAGTTTTGGCTTTCTTATTGATGGATTCCCCAGAGAAGTTCAGCAAGGAAACAAGTTTGAGAAAACCGTGAGTTCTGTAATTAAGTGATTAGAACAGTATCTAAAATTACATATTATTAAATGAAATTTTTTTAATAATAATTTTATTTACCAGGTTAACCTTTTCCAACATCTTGCATTTATCCACATTCATAAAAATACACAAGCAACCAAAGCCATTAAATTAACATTCTAAATCACATAAAGTTGGTGACTTTTTCCTTAAAAATGATTGTTTAGTCTATAAACAAATATTATTTATGTAAATTTGTTCTGATATTTTAGATAAGAGGTGGGGTACCTCTCATCCTCTACTAGAGAAAGCCCTGAAATTCCTTTCAAATTATTTGTTTTGAAATTTTCCTAAAGTTAAAGATTATCTTTTGACTGAACCCAAAGATGATGTTGTCTTAATGTAAATATAAAGTTTTTTTATTCTCTTGGAATAGTTTTTTTTAATTTTCTAAATCCATTTTTATAACATTTTTTCTAAATCTGTTCTAAATTTTCCCTCATTTTTTCTTTTTTTTTTTGATAAAACATAGAGAATATTGCTTGACTATTTATTACCTTTAAGCTTTAAATGTGTGGATGCTTACTTATCTTGCAGAAACTGTTAGATACGTAACAGCACAAATAGGAGTTAGGTCACCTTTAAGATATATATCTGATCTCATATACGCCTGGGCAAACAGATGATATTTTTGAATTCTCAAAATTCTTGCAAAAAAATTTAATACCAAATGGCTTCCCATTACATAAATTTTAAATAGTAAGATAAAAATGCTGGATAAGAATATAAACATGTCTGAAACAAAGAGATTAAATAAAAAACTAACCTTGGAACAAGGTCATGATTTTGTGTCTGATAGTGACACAGGTTGCAGATAAGCTTTGCTTGATGAAGGTTGATGTATATATCTTGATAACTGGTGCACCTGTCTTGGGGAGAGTGATGAGTGATGCAAGCGATTTACTGAAGTTGTTGGTACTGTTTGACTTCGGTGATGTAATTGTTTTTTCTATGAATAAAAATATAATTTAATGGCTATGCATTGGAAGAACAAAAAGGATGTTTTTATGTTGACAACTTGTATACATAATACCTCGACTAAGGTGAAGTGAAAAAGGCAGTCAAAAATATTACCAAACATTATTGGCATCTGCAATAATTGCATGGGTGAGTCGATCACAGTGATCAATGCTTTGTGTGCTAAGGAAAGTATTCGTATGGATATCACATATTGGTGTGCTTTCTGTGAGATCAGTTTGTACCCAGCTCCTTGTTTTGACCATTATCACACAAAGAAAATGTTGTAGATAATTGCATATGGGTTTTTTTGACTGGTGGCATGTTATTTTGCTTGTTTACTTATTTATTTATTGTATTAATTTGTTAAAACCAAATTTTAGAATCATATCTAAACCCTTTTCGTATCTTAAGCAAAAACGCAATATTTCAATGAATAAACCACTAATTATCTGTGCAGTTATGAAAAAAATAAACCCCACGCTTAAGCAAAAGTAAATAATTGAAAATATTTTTCTTTTTCTTTTTGTGGTTTTCTCAAGCATTTTTTTTCGTAGAATGCAAGAACGATAATGATTTTGTGGTTTTCTTTATTGTTTCTTTTTAAAAAAGGCATTTTTCTAAGGTCTTAAACATGTCTTAAGAATACCTTAGTAATGGCCCCAGCAACAAGGTTTTTCCCTGTTTCTATTCATGTTAGCTTTAAATTTTTACTAAAAACCTCATCATAATGTGTCATAGGCTTTAAAGTACGGCCTTGACATATTTGGATATAGCTCATAATTGAAAGCATCATAAACAGGCCGTGTTTGTTTGCCCCAAAAATCAAAAAATTTTCTGTGTGTTTTTGTTTTATATTATATATTGATATATATGATATATATTTTAGATTATATATTGGATTTTAATTTTTTTAACTGATCAAATTTGGTATCTATATTGATTTATATTGGTTTAGATACCACTTAACTTCAACATGCCTAGGAAAATGAAGTTTTGCGGGAATCAATTCAAAACATTAGAGAGAGAACCTCCTAAGAAAGTGGAAAAATTGACTGTCAATATGTCATTACTTCCACCTCTGGGTGATTCTCTTTCCTTTTCTAGTGCCAGGAAGCTTGCTTGTGCTTCTAATGACTTTGAAGATGTTGATATTAATGACTATAATATTATCATTAACTTTAATATTTTGAAATTGATTATAAAGAAACTGTCAATTTGCGCTGATTCCTGACATATTATAACTTTAGATAACAACATTAGACAGAAAAAAGGTTTTGCATATTTTTTGGAATTACAATATTATAGTTGCAGCTGGAGTGAAAAGTTTTTTACACGTAATGGTATTAAAACAGGAGAGAAAGGGAGAAAATACAATTCCATTAATGTGCAAACTGTTATAGCTTTTAGAGAGATATGCAATGATCATACTGCAATGACACATTTTGCTAGTATCATGAACATGCTGTCCGTTATTAATTTCACCGCATTTAACACCATCAATGACCATCAATGCATGAAATCATAAACCATACAAAAACTGCCATTGAAAGCAGAGCTGCTTCAGAAGCTAAAGAAATTATTGTTTGTTCATCAAACATTGACAATGATTTGATTGTTGACTGTAACATTTTGAACAATGCTGCATGGCAAAAACGTGGTCACTCATCACAGAATTGAATTGTAACACTGATTTCAATGGCAAATGGAAAATTTGTAGACTTTACTGTCTTTCTAGGTTTTTTAGGGTAAGTACAATATTGCAAAGCAAAACACAGTTAACTGGCTGGAAGTTAAACCATGAATGTCAGACAAATCATTGTGCATCATCAGGATCCATGGAACCAGCAGTGGTCCTTGAAATGTATCCCAGATTAGTGGAGATAAATAAACTGCAGTATGTGGATTATATATGTGATGGGAATACTTCTACTTTCTTTCAAATAAAAAATTCTCAGCCGAATGGAGAAATTGTTGAAATTAAAAAATTAGAATGTTTCGGCCATTTTCAAAAGCAGTTTGGAAACAGCTGTCGAATGATAGTCAAAAAATATCGTGGCTAAATGCTTACTGATGGGAAAGGATTATTTGGTGCTGATCGAATGACAGAAAAACCCATTAACAAGCTCCAAAATTATTTTGGAATCGCAATTTGGCAGAATGTCCAAAACGATTGCTTCTTGAAGAAACGTTAACAAGCAAGCCTCAAAAGATATCTTTAACTCAATTTTTTGGTGATTAGCCCAAGTTTGAATGTTTATAGACAAAATTAGCATTTAAAACTTTTATTGAAATACACCCTTATAATTTTTTAAACTTTCTTTTAAATTACAGAAATATAAATAATATAAATATTTCATATATAAATATAATATAAATATTAAACTATTTGTTGACTCATGTATTTCTGTTGAAAAATTATGCTTTTTGTTACATGGATGGAATGCGACCATTCTTTGATACGAAAATTTTTTTTCTAAGTTTTCCTGAATTTGTTTAATTTTTTTTTGTTATTCTGTATGAAAGTTAATGGACCGTAGAGGAGATCAATTGATTCGTAATACTACTTGTTATAAATTTTTTAAATTATAATTGATAATTGTCAATGTAAATTGCTAAATCTAAAAAGGAAAATAGCAGAGAGATGAGTATAATTAGTATAGTAAATAAAAAAAGAGAATGATAGGTAGAATGAAAGATTAAGCCTTATATTTTAATGAAATACTTTCCTGTTCAATGAGCTGTTACCTCGCCCCAATATGCAGTGTCTCTTTGATTTTATAGGCAGTACTCCATTTGTGTGCCAAATCTATTCTTTTAAATTTTAATGAGATTTTATTAAAATCTGATATACTATATAGTATACTGACTTTTATTCATAATTTAAAACTTGAAATTAAAGCTGATAGTAAATTAGAGAGTAAGATTTATATTAAATTATATTAATAATTATCAATAATATTATAATATAGATATCAATATTAATAATTTTGTATTTAAAAAAAATATTTCATGAAAATCTAATTTCTTAATAATGCTATTGTAGGTTTGTTTGGCTAAGTTGCTTCTGTATTTTGATTGTGGTGATAGTATACTCATAGAACGTCTGTTATCTCGTGCTAAGAACAGCGGTCGAGATGATGATAATGAAGAAACCATTAAGAAACGGCTTGTACTGTTTCATAGTAAAACTGAAAAAGTCATAAAACATTATTCAGATATTATCGTAAAGGTAAGAAACGAATTTCTTTTTTATAATTTTATTATATTGGTTGAAATAATATACCATTATTTTGATTAGATTACTTATTGCCACTATTTTTCTCAGTGACCATTTAAGATTAGAAAAGTTACAGCTATAAGTTATTAAAACTTCTAAAACTTTTTTGTGTTTGGTATTTTGGAGGAGCAAAAATAGCTTTTTTGTATTTTTATTGAAACCTGGTCATAACTTTTTTTAAATTTTATATTAAGTTCATTGTTGAACATGGCAAATACCAGTTTTATATCTGGTAGGCAATTCACTCAGTTAAGTGCTGGTTTTCAGCCTTAGAAGGGAAGTCTCCTAATGTGTGGCTCTTGATAAAAGGATTCGGCTAAGAGTAGATTACTGTTTGGAAAGACCCTGAAATCCACCTGCCAAAAACTTTCCGAAGACTTATGATCCTAACTCGTGTCAAATATATAATTAGATTATATAAAGAAAATATATACCTATTTAAAAATAATTCTCTTTAGATTCAAGCTGACAGAACCATTGAAGAAATATTTGCTGAAACTTGCAAGGTTATTGACTATAAAGTGTTTGAAAAGCTAGAAATAACTAAACCAATTATTTTTGTACTTGGTAAGTTTTCCCTATGCTCATTCCTCTAAAAATTTTCTTTGTGTTCTCAATGGTCTTTTTAAAATTAAATCTTAAATTCACTCACATGGTTTTAACTCTAATTTTAGAGAGTTATAAAAAAGAGTTTTAGACATGAAAATCTTCATATTTTGGTGTTAGGAAAATTGTTACCCGTAAAATTACCTATTGGAAGATTGCACTTGGAAAATTATCTCTATGAAAATTTTCCTGAAAGTGAATGGCCTCCTATGAAAACTTTCCAGTATAAAATTGCCACAAGGTAAATTTTCTACTATATGAAAATTCAGAGTAATAATGTGTTTTATCTTCAAAAAATATGGTACTACGAATAAAATAAGAGCTGGGTGAGAATAAAACAGAAATTTTTTTTTTGTATAAAAAAAATAATATTCAATAAAAAATTTTCAACTGTCAATAAAATTTATTAAGTATTGTTTGTTTAACGCCCCCATTGCTGAGGCAAAGTATGGTCAAATTCAGCCTTGGTATTAAAAATAGATCAAGATTTTAGGTTGGATTGAGTTTATAACTATAGGGGTGACTAAATTTTTATAGATGTCAACAAAGTTCATGATCCAAATCTGATATGTGCCATTTAACCATATATTTTCGTATTGACCTTATTATAGTGGAATGAAGTTTATATTTCAATGGAGAGTCTCAACAACATGAGGCTCCCTTTTTATTTTCAATTATTTCTTGTAGGGTGATAAATAATATAGTCATTTTGTGATAAGTCATATCTTGAAAAATATTTTTGGGCATTTTTGTCTGTTTTAATCCCTAGGATTTTGATATACATCCTCATTACTGGGATTTTCAGATTTTATTCTTTGTCAAGCTCTTTTTTCATTTATTTAGTCCGTACAGTATTAACAGTGAATCGCTTAGCTTTTTTATTTTTTATTTTAAGGGGGCCCCGGCAGTGGAAAGGGAACTCAATGTGCCAAACTGTCTCAAGAGTTTGGCCTGGCTCATTATTCAGCTGGTGATTTGTTGAGAGAAGAAGCGAAGAAAGACACTGAGGTTGGAATAATGATGCAGAATGCCATAAAAGAAGGTCAACTTGTTCCTCAGGTATATCAT
>JAUZNK010043407.1:0-16861 GCA_035046665.1 Euphysa ruthae | reverse complement strand
CTCATTCAATGCTTCTGACCTGGCTTTTGTGAGTATTTCAGGCTTGCGCTGTGAAAGTTTTGCAGCATGGCGTTTTTAAAAGCCATTATCCATTCTTTGCCTGGTAAACCTCCTGTAAAAGGGTTTTTTCTGACCAGTTTTTCACTGAAAGTTCTAACCATTTCTTTTATATTATCGCTATCCTGTAGAAATCCACAAGAGGCAGCATATTGCAGAGCACCAACAACAGCTTCTTCCTGAATAGAGAGAACTGTGTTCTGCCCTTGCCAATTTTCGACAACGCTGTCGTCTTTTAAGCGTCTTCTCAAGATTTCTTTAGGTACATTGCAAGTCTTAGCTGCACTAAAGATTGTTGAATCACCATTTTTTACCATTTCCATGGCTTTATTCAGATCAGTGACTATATTTTGGTGTCGTTTTCTTCACATAGTGTCGTGGCATATTTACTTATTAATGCCTCAATGGAAAAAAATTGATAAAGTCATCAAAAGCCAATGTCAATTTGCAATGTTTTTACCTTTTTATGTTTTATTTGCTATATTTGATGTTGCCGCCACTGTTATTATGAGCCAGGAACAAGTTGTAATCATAAAAGCAGTGACATACCAAATAAATAATAATAGACCCATTTTACCTCATCTGCAATTACAGAAATTTTCTCAAAAACAAGAATAAAAATGAAAATTTCTCCAATTGGCTCAAAATCTATGATATTTACACTAATGTTTTCAACCCATCCTTTTGCCCACCATCTTGAATGCTGGGCAGAAAATCCAAAATGGTAGGCTTTTTGCAATTTTTTGCCTTTCTGCTATTTTTTTTCCATAATGGCAGACATTTGACACCAGGAACCTGGATTTATAATAGTTAGAAAGTTAATTTATGTATGGACATACCATAGATTTCATTCCCAATAATCTATTGACATCTTCATTCTAGAGCAAATACTTGATTAGGCCCATTTTACCCCACGGCCCATTTTATCCCACCTACCCTACACTTTATAAGAATATTAAAAATGAAATGAGACAAAAAGTTAAGAATATCCTAAGAATTGCTTATCATGAACTTTTGCTTACAAAGGTAAGAATACACTTTCTAACAATATTCATCTTAATGGAATAGCCAAAGAGCAAAAACTCATATTTTCACTTTTTCGTGGTTCTATGAAAAACATCATTCATGATTCTATGAAAAACATTCAAATTTCGAATTTCCAGGATACATGTCCGTTTTTCAGTCCATCAGTCTATTTCATTAAACTAATTAATGGTTTCGCGACATTAACCCTAGGAACATTTACACCAGTTTGCCTTTAAGAATATAACCTATTTAATAACTAGGATGAGATATTCCCTGAGGGTTACCATTGTGCTAAGAATATGCTAAAAATATATTAGGATGATATTTGCCCAAATATCCATGTTGAGAAAAAAAACACCATTCTCATAAAAAGAAGTGTGTAGTTTGAAGGAAATTTTGGTTGGCAGAAATTTTGTTTTGAAGGAAATATCGGTTGATTAAAATTTTGTTTTGAAGAAAATATTGGTTGATTAAAATATTTTTTTGAAGAAAATCTTGGTTGATTAAAATATTGTTTTGAAGAAAATCTTTGTTGATTTTGCTTTTTCTGCTCAGGAATATATAGTTAAACTATCTGAATCTATGCAATACACTGTAAAATACTTTTGTAAAAAAAAAGTAACACATATCAGCATCTTTAGACTGGCGCAATTGGCATGCGCGATATATAACGTATGCGAACATACTTGGATGTTCTAGCTACGCCATTTATCGCGTAACAGAATACCATCTTCCAGAGAACATCTCATTGATAGACCTGAAACCTAAAAATGCACTTCGTCACCCAAACAAGGTGGGCAAAAGGTTTTTTTGGCTGTATCTATTGTTGAACAATAACACTTGCGTCATTTACTTCACACAAGCTATTAATTACTCAGGAGGTAGTTTGCTTATGGCAAGGCCTGATTATTACACATTTTCGGAAAATTTCTTGGCTTGGAGGAGACTTGGCTTGAAGGAGAAGTAGAAAAATAAATAAAAAACAGTTGCATGTATGTATGTGTGTGTCTGTGTGTGTGTGTGTGTGCGTGTGTGTGTGCATATTCGTGCGTGTGTATGCATGTGTGCGTATGTGTGTGTGTGCGTGCATATGTATGCGTGTGTATGCGTGTGTAGCTACCGTCTAGTGTTCTTTCGGTCTTTTTTTCAGTCATAAGTAATGACTTTGAATCACTGATTAACTAATGTTTTACACCTAGAGTTGCTCAATCTGTTTATCTGATCATCAGTATAGTTTTTGTTATGGTAGGTCCAGTGCTGATGCTCTTACTGTCATCTGTGAATGTGACTAAGTGTGTCTCTTGATGCTTGCATTGAATCCTGAGTGATTGCATTTGACATCTTCAAGGCATTCGACAAGGTGTGGCATGCTTAACTTCTTCATAATATGAAGTCATATGGCGTCTCTGGTGAACTTTTGAATATAGGTCTTTTTTGTCAGACAGAGAAATCAAAGTGGGCTTTGATGGCCAATCTTCAAACTGTTACTCTGTAAGTTCTGGTGTTCCTCAAGATTCTGTTCTGGGATATACTTTTTCTAATTTCCATTAGTTATTTGCCTGATTGTATTCTTTGTATACTTGCTATATATACAGATGATACTATGTTTTATTCATCCTTAGGAAAGATAAGTAATGCTTTTGATAAGGTTGAAATGGCAGATGATTTGGAATATAATCTTTTAAATTGAGTGAGAAATGTTTGTTATGATTTGATGGCTCAAAAACAAAGCTTTTTTCCATAAACCAATTTTTTTCCATCTTTGCTGACCATACGTAGTGAACTCTCTGAATAAACCCAGATTTGATTGTTAGGCCTAAAATGCACAAATAACTTTACTTGGAGTTTTTACATTGAATCCATTGTAAAATCTGCTGCTATGAAGGTTAGTTCTATTCTATGAAAAAGGAAAGTCATATTAGAAAAGTTTTCCATAACGTATAATATACGCGGTTTTATTAAATTTCTAGGTATAAAATGTGTAAAATTTCTTAACATAAAATCTTTTGATCCATAGTAAAAAAAAATTATTGGTTTAGTGACGCAATGTTGTAAGATTTGTATTATTTTATTAGTACATATGGTAAAAATGTAATTACATCCTTATTTTCTTTTTTCTAGCACGTTTCATCCAATAACAAAACAGCAAATTACTGAAGCCAGAATAACCAATTCTATGCAGCATATGAGCTTGAGTGATTCTGTTAATCATGTTGATGAACCAAACAGGTTTATATATAATTTTTCCTTATAAAAATGATGCAGCCATACTCTCGGTATCCCCTATCAATATTTATGAGAATTTATTCTACATTATTGCTGCATTTTTATCTATTTTAAGACGTTTTCAAGAAGTATCAGCTCTTTGAGCAATTGTAGGGGCACAAAAAGTTATAAATATTGACATATATTTATTTTTGGAGATTTTGGAAGGCAAATCATAACTTTAAAGTATTAAAGCTATTCAAATAAATGAACAAGACACAATAAAGTTTTCAAAAAACTTCAATACATTATCTGAAAGTATACAAAATTCTAAAATTTGGTGATGGTACACATGATAGAAAAATCGAAATAGTAAACATAGTAGAAAAATCAAAGATGGTACACATGGTAGAAAAACCAAAGATTTTACACTTGGTAGAAACATCAAATTTTTCAAATTAATTTTTTGTATAAAAACTATCTAAAATCCAATCCGTCAATGCTTATGAAACTTCGATTTTTTTACATAATCATTTCAAAACTAGAAGATCAAGCCTTCCATAATAGCAATTTAACATTTAAGATTTGAAAAAAAATACAATAATAACCCTTGGTTGATTTCACGACTTTAGCAATGAAACCATCAGTTATGAATAATTTCAAAAATATGATGGGACTTGCTAAATCAATTGTGTGATCTTTCACTCCTGGATCATCAAAAAAGTTTTATCTTGTAAATAAATGGTTAGAAGGTTTTTCTATTACAGCAAACGTAACCTAAATTTTTTTTATGGGTGCTAGCATTCACAGACAGATTTGATACATCTCCATATATAGACGTTTCTTCTGTGGAAAAAATTAACAATTTAGGTTTAGTTTCCTTCAGAAGAGATAATGTAATTCTAATCAACTACACTAGACTACATACAGCTATAATTAATGCAAGATCTAATTCAATACTGAGACAAGAATAGAAGACTGTCATTGAAGATTTATATAAAACTGCAATAATATTTGTTTTACGCCATGGTGTGGTGTCTGTTTAGATTTTTTTCTAAAGTAAAAATAATAAATATTTTACAATTATAAGGGGATGCAAAGAAAACTGTTGTCAGAGGGAAAACAAATAACTTGTTAAATTTGTAAATGATGTCATCAAATTATTTATCTACGTATTTTCATTCCTTGCATTCTTTTATAATTATACAGTGCATAAGTTTTATAGCTTTTAAATTTATTGCTTTTCTCATTTTTCAAGTCATTAGCAAAACGAATGGAAAATGGGTATTCATTTGTCTTTCTGTTTAATGCCTTTTCTTTTGAGAAAACAGATATTGTTGTTTGCAGTTTTACGTTGTTCAATTACCTCCTTGTACCGGTTGTGAATGCCCCCACATATATATAGGCTTTAGGCACAGTTATAGATCTAGAGAAAATCTAGACACCACACAAATAAATCAAGACTTATCTCACTCACAACATGGCAGTACTCTCTTCACAGAGCAAGCAATATCAGAAGCAAAATAAAATTATACCCCCACTATATAAAAAGATAAGCCTGGGACAATGCGAACAACAGCAGATAATATTAAGGGTCGAACGCAGGCTCTCTATGTAATTGGTATTCGACCAAGTTGATTTTACTGCGCGGATATCCTTCCTATCAACAAACCCCTGGGGAGAAACCAACTCTATTCAATTAAATAGCCGCCTAGTGTAATTTTCACTCCCCTTATATCAATACTGTAGCTATTAAGAGTGAAAAGATATTTGCAGTTATTCTAGTCAAAATATAAGTTGATGTAGACAGTTAAAATTAATGTACAACAATCTCCGTTTAATGTACAACAATCTCTGTTTTGGCAAAACATATAAGCATTAAAAAAATTAAAAAATATGTTTGAAAAATTCCAAAATAAAAATTAAATTTTATGTGTTATTATTTCCAATATTCATAGCCTAACTATTAATGATAGCTTTCCATATTTTACCAGTAATTTTATTTGTTTCATCTTACAAACAGAATGATAAAATTTGTTTTTGTTGTGCATTGGCTATCTGATCCGAAGTACACAATATGGTAAATAGAGTATTTAATGTTAATAAATGATGAACTTTGTGTTTGTTTCTTAGCTTTTTTATGTTAAAAATATTTAATTCCCTCTCCAACTCTCTATTTGTGTAAGTTTCTTCCTGTGTTATTAGCTTTTTCTAATGGTGCTTTTTATAAAATCGCCGTAAATTTTAAGTAAAATGATTGAGAATATAAATGAATTATGATCAGTTTATATGTGTGTCATGAGATATAGACAAACAACATTAACTAGTATAAAAAAAATTTACAAGAAACAAAGTGAAATGCCAACATGAAAAAAAAAAAAAAGAAGGGTTGAACTTTCAACGAATACTTTTTAATAAAAAAATATGATGTTTTGTACTTCCATTTATCACACCTGAGCTATCTCCAGTGATCTCAAATGATTTTATTGAAATTTTTGTGGTTTTATTTAATGATTTAATTGCAAATATTTTTATGGTAGTTTTTATTTTTTTATTTCTTTGATTGGTATGAAATAATAAATCACAACTCAGTTAACATACATGAACAGTCCTTCAGAGTAATAATTTGAAATAAGTTTTTGCATAGTGTAAATATATTACCCATCACAATTTAGTTTTACTAATTGATGTTTTTATATTAGGTTAAAATACGAAAACTTTTAAAGGTGGGCTTTATTTTTTTCTTGTGTTGCCAGTTAGGTCAAATAATTTATTACAGCTGTGTTTCGGAAGACAACCTGCTCCCGTCCTCAGGCAATTTACAATAGATTATAGATACAATAGATATAATTCATGAGAGGCTCGAAATTCCGGAAGTGACGTAATTGTAATAATTGAGGCGATTAAAATGTTGAGATTAGGTTATAATCAGCAATTAATTCAGTTGCCGATGTGCGGACTGACAAGTACGATCGTTCGCATGCGGGCTATCAAAGATCATATTTACGGTTTATCAGTTTATTACAGTTTATTTGAGACCTAATACATGTTCAGTCATGCGAATCTAATGTATGCCTAGACAAAGGTGTGTTTGCGAATTATTACAATAATTGATTGTTAGGTTGCCTTGATTTAGCTTTAAATCACTAATTGGCCCCTGTTATGGGTTTGGCAGTCCCAAAATAATTAAAAATGATCCATTTTTTTCATACTTTTTAATACGCGTTTTTTCTGTAGTATTCTGCGATTCAGTTATGGTAGACTTAAGACTCCCTAATTGCAGTATTAATAGGTCCCCTTTTGTTTTTAATATATATTAATGGTTTAAACCTTTCTGTTAAAAATTCTATTGTACCTCACTTTGACACAAACTTGATGACACAAACCTCTTATATATTAATAAATCGATTAAAATCTTGTGTGAAAAAATTATGATCTTAAGGGGTATTACTAACTGGCTTAACGCCAATCATATTTCTCTTAATGTAAGAAAAACCGAATTCATAATTTTTCGTAAACCTATTAAACTAATAGATTCCGCATCTTTGAAGATCAAGTTAAATGAAAAAAAAAATAGAAATCACATACTGATAAACTTATTAAAAAGTAAGCAAAACAATATTGTTTCTAAAATACGTCATTATGTTAATAGTAATACTATTCGTTCATTTTATTTTGCTTTATTCTCACCTCATATGAGTTGCTGTTTTCAGATTTGAGTACAAAATGATAGTAAGTCGATATTTAAATTAGATTTTATCACTTCAACTTACTCCATTAAGAATCATTAACTTCATGCCGTTTCGTTCTGGCGTTTCTTTGAGTTTTCATAGTTCAAAAATTCCTCTGTTCACCGATCTTGCACGCGTTTCAAATATAGTGTTAGTGTTTGATTCTTAATCATTGACACTAAAGTTTTAAATGGAATTTTTAATTTAAATGTAAATCTGAAAAAGGTTTTTGTACATAAGTTAAGATTTTTAGAAGGTTTGTTTTAAATAAAAGAAAAGTTTATACGATGCATGCTTTGGGGCAGGGTATTAGAAATTTACTTCCCTCATGAACATGCCGTAACTTATGACACAAAAAAATTGTGACATATTATAGTGTTGCGGAGAAGCGGAAGCACCAAAAGGTGTTGCTATTCAAACAATGGATGGTACTTTAGATGAACTACGTGTAGGTTTTTTAGCCACCAACGTATTAGACACCGCCGTCTCAGTTGACGAATCATGTTAACGGCGAGAATTTGCTGCGTATAACGATGTCGTAACTGCTATTTTCCATTGAAAACGGTAAAATACTTGATGTGGAAGCATGGAGTCGATTGTGCAAAGCTTGCTTCATGAAAAAAGAGAGTTTGAAAGATGACTCAGACACATATGTACATAATACATAAATGTAATGTAACTATGAAAGATTTGCAGGTGATGGAAGCTTTAGGTGCAAAGCATTTCTTTGAACGTTCGGTTGCTAATCGAAAACTAAGATGTGTAAATTATTTAGGAAACTGTGATAGTAAGAGCTATAGCACAGTAAAAAGTACATATAAAGCAATAGATGTAAAGAAGTTAGGATGTGTTGGTCATTACGAAAAGCAAGCTTGTACGTATTAAAGAAATTTTAAAATTGACGAAAAACTTAGGTTAGAGAAATTTTGGCACGATAAAACACTAATTAAACTTTAACACCAAAATATGGGAATGAATACTAAAAGTATCTAAATTTCACACATGCAATAGGAATTTGGTGTTTATGACGTCGTAAACAGCTTTTATATTCGACAAAACCCTCAATTCTAATTTTTGAGCAGCTGAATATGGTCCCAGGAAAGTACATTCTAAAAGATTGTGAAACTTTAAACCAAAAAGTTTTCCGATCCGCCTACAAAAGTGCTGATAAAAAAAAAATTAAGGCGTAAAACACTAAGGGGCCACAAGATGAAAAAAGTGACAAAAGAAATTGATGGTCATATGCATTTGAACTAGTTTATTTTATCCTTTTTATGTGGCTTTTTAATTGTTTTTGCAATATTTTTTCTTTTTTTATGCCGTTTTCTCAAAACAACGCTATTTGACACGCTGTTCGTATTATCTCAAGAACGGTTTATTCTATTGACTTTTCAACATTAAATAATAGTGATTCTGGTACGTCCCATGATTCTGAACCCATTACTTTTAATTTTATACCTGTGCAAACTCTTATCGTTTTCTTTTGTGAAGTGTATTCATTTCTCGATGTTAATATTCTCAGTATCTGTGATATTGGAATGAGATTAATTATGCCCAAAAATTTAACGGAACTATCCTATTCAACAATTTTCTGCATCCCAAAAATTCCCTATCAATAATTTCAAATTGCCAACCTACCAAGTTATGATATTTCACCGAGCCTAGGTAATTTTTAGATTTAATTTTTTTGATACCTTTGTGTGAGCAAATGATATTTTTCATCTTTAGTTGAAAAGTCGTTTTTGGTTTAAAGTTTCACAATCTTTTAGAATGTACTTTCCTGGGACCATATTCAGCTGCTCAAAAATTAGAGTTGAGGGTTTTGTCGAATATAAAAGCTGTCTACGGCGTCATAAACACCAAATTCCTATTGCATGTGTGAAATGTAGATACTTTTTGGTATTCATTCCCATCTTTAGTTGCTTATATTTAATCGTAATTTTTATTGGTAGCGTTTTCTCTATTATAGCCTTGGATACATGAGAGAAAAATTGTCTGGAATTATATTTTTCCTTAGAAAGCCATCTGCTTGACACAGACGAAATTTTGTACGAATATGTCAGTGAAAAAATAAGGTCCGTTGCAAACCCAACAATTTTTATATATCAATAATCAATCCTGAAAGTATTTATCAAGAAGAAATCTCGCAAAAAAAAAAAATAAATAAATAACGATAATTATATAATTTGACTATCAATTTGATCTAACATACTTTATATGCCCTCTTCCCCCAATGCAATATAGAAAACAAACAATTGTCTTGATATTCCTAATTGAATTTTAGAAAAATTCCAAGATACTGGCGCAAAGTCCGAAGATTTTAAATAATCGCTCTCCAAACCGTGTATGATTAACTAGCCGAGTTCATGATGAGAAACGGTGTTCTGAACGTTTCGTGATAGGAAACGGCTTTCTGAACGCTTCGTGATAGGAAACGTTGTTCTGAAAGTTTTGTGATAGGAAACGGTGTTCCGAACGTTTTTTCTCAAGAAAAAATCGATAAATAATAACAAAATTTATTTACAAAATATGAAACAATACATCTTAATTTACATATAAGTTACAAAACAAATAAAAACGTTTTATAGAGGTGATTATACAAAAGACATTATATAAGCAATTGACCTTAATAAGAACACTAGCGTAAATATAACAGAAAAATGTTTTGGTATGGTGGGGAACTTGGTTGATTTCTGTGATTCAAGGGCACCAACCTCTATCACTTTAGATGTACGAACATTGATGACGGCATTGTCATTATTTGGTAATTCAGGAAATGTAAACAATGTTGGTCGATGAGTTGTTTTTAAGGAGATCCATTTTGGTATTCGGTTACCACGAAACGATATTCTATTTGGAGCCATGAAGGGTGTGACAAAAACACCGGCCTTTGTATCTGATGGTGCTTTTTCCGGTAAATAGGCATGTCTGTTAACGTCTCTGAGATCACAGAGCCTGTAACCAAGGGTTGTATTCCAGCCATTCCACTTGTACTTTTTTTTATTGCAATGTAATGTTATGTTACGGACACGTGAAGACATCTTAAAACCCATAACAGCATAATCACGTGTCGTAATATGACATTCAGGTGCATCACAGTGGAAAATGCACCCTTGGCTCACACAGTGTTGATGGCACGCTGTTGATGACTTACAAATTACTCGCGAGATAGCAACTTTTACCTCCTTATATTTTGGCGACATTTTCGCTCTTTGTTTACATGGACCATTGGCATCACATATCATAGTGCAATTGCCGTTGCATAGCTGTTCACATCCCTAGAAGCAAAATGTATAACGCCATAGTTAAACACTTCATTCTACATTTCTTAATAGCTTGCAGCTCCTAATTTTATTAAAATTACCACATCATCATAACTACAAGTTTGCTTTTTAAAAAAGAAATTCTTAAATTACACCATATTGACGGCTAAGCATATGCAGCTTAATAAAAAATATGCAGCTTAATAAAAAATATGCAGCTTAATAAAAAATATGCAGTTTAATTAAAATATGCAGCTCAATTAAAATATGCAGTTCAATCAAAATATACAATACAGAAAATAAACCATAAAAAAAGTTAAGACTTTGTTACGAATTTCTTGTATTCGCCTTGTATTATTTCTTACAAAGCAGGGCGACATCAGAAAAGGAATATAACAAAATAGCAAATTCAGTAATACTCCAAAATTAAAATTGCTAAGATTATGAAATCTTTTAAATTTAGTGATATAAAAGATAAATAGTTTAGTCTAAAACGAACTGTAACTGTACTGTGCTGACGTAAGCAATATTCAAAAATCTAATCGTAGGAAATAACACCTCTTTAAGTTATAAAATTACCTTAGTCGAGTTAGTGCGACAAGTTAATTTGTGCTGCGCCCATTTCCTCCTAGTTCCTCCAAACTGAAGACATGAATCTGTACCATTACAGCCCATGATGCAATGCTCTGTCTCGCAAATCTGACGACACTTTTTCACATGGTTGCATTGTTGAGTGCACCCAAGCTTATCTCTTTCGCAATCCAAGGTGCACCAAGGTCCGTAGCACTTTTGATTACAGCTTGTATGACTTTTTGGACATTGTAAATGGCAACGGTCAGCAGAGCATGTTTGGTTGTATATTTTTTCAGGAGGATCTGTGTATGCAACGAAGCCACACATGCCACAATACGGAAGCAGGATCAGTATTAATGCAAACATTCTAAAAATGAGTACGATAAGTTTGTTGTTTATTTATTCCCAGTGAATCCAAATTCTGCCAGAAATTGTTTCACGGAATAACATGAAAATTCTGTTTTTAATAAAAGTATAATTGGAAACTAATAATAAACAGCTAAATAAAAACCAACGTGATAGCCAACATAATTTTCTTCTTAAAAAATGTTCGTTTTTTCATTTTTAACTACTTAGTGCATTTTTTTTCTCTAAAATATTAATTGTATTTAGAAGTCTTTTTTAGGGTTCCTATGTTTGTCATAAATATGTTGAACACATTTGTCACGATATATTGAGCATATTCTATTTATTAGGCATTAGATAAACACAGACTTGTGCGTAAGTAAAGAAAAGTCCGCAAATTTTATTTTTAATTTTTTGTTACAAAAATTTACAAAACGTTCAATACACCTAAAAATATATTTTAAAACACACTTTTATTTTAAATTGGCAATTAGTTTTTCTTTAATCCGTAATCTGGCCTTGCTATACATAAATTTTTTATTTTAATTTGAAATAATCGAAGATTTAAAAACAAAGCGATGGAGAGTGTTTTTCAATTGAAAAAATAAATACCAAAAGCTGTATTATACCACGCTAATGGATATTTACAACTTTAATATTCAATTGAAGATCGCTTTTATATTCTTGGGGACTAATTGATTTTAATACGCCGGAAGTTCTGAGGTGAATGATTTTTATAATAACACTTTCCAACATGGTGCTCACTGATAAACCGTCCAACCAACGTGCGTAACAAAAACAATAGCAGCACTGATTAGCAATATACTGAGAGAGAGAGGGAGATTGAGAATGTTATATTTAACGTGAGGAACCAACAAATTGCTGAGACAATATTTCCAGAAGGACCCACGTGGTGGATCTTGGAGTACTTAGAACGCCCATTTGCTCCTATGAAATTTGCTCAGCCTAACAACCCTACTAAATTGAGCTGGCGTTGCATTACGCAATGAGTTTTGCTCATAAACTCAGAGATGACATTGAAAGTAATTTTGGGAGTCAGACTCGTAACCTTTCGATCAAACGTCTTACCTCTGTGCCAACACCGCATAGTATACTCATATGCAGAATATACTAACAAATTCCTATTTTGACACATTTTGCTTTTAAAGTAGACAAGATAAAAATTAAACACATCAAAAAAATTAGAGGTTTTTCAATGATATTTTAGTAAAGCTCATATTTAAGACTTCAAAAAAGGCTAAAAAACGTAGACTAGGTTTTCTTGGCTGCCGGGCAGGCACTATCTACGCGTTTAACTATTTTTCCAATAAACTTCCGACTCATATGAATTACATTTTTTATTAAAAATGTCATTACTAAAAGTAAGAACATACAGTAATCGCAGTATGGATCACAAAAGGTATGAGAAAATTTTCAAAATAAAAACAGAAGCTATTTATTAAGTTTTTAGAACAAAAATATCAGAGACAAAATATAAAAATCTCTTAGAAAAAAAAAAGAGAAAGCAGCCCTATTATTCCTCAAATTTAATCGCATAAAAAGGATCTAAAAAATATGTGGAAAATGATAAAAAGATCACTGAAAAATTAAAATTAAAAAAAAAAAAGATTTTTAACGAAATAAACATTCTAAATATATACGAGCTTAACATCTCTCAAAATCTTACTTTTATGCTCAGATGTAAACAAAATTTATCCCCAAGTTTTTTTTTTTAAATTATATTAAAACCAACAAGCAAATGTACTCTAAGACGTCATTTATTAGTAGAACCATCAAATAATACAAAGTAAGAAGAATTTACCATTGCATTTCGTGGCTCTCATCTGTCGAATAAAAATGTTCTTATCAACCCGAATCTTTCAGCTCTTTTTAAGAAACTGAATTTGTTTATATCTTCTTTTGATTTTAAATATTCTATCTAAAATCTTTTTTTGTATTGGTAAAGACAAAACACAATTCATACAATAGCCTCAAAAGTAAAGTCAGGCAGAAAATGGGTTCTCGATGGCAAGACCCAAATGGTCTTCTACGAAGTTCCCATGATACAAAAAGAAACCTTATATCTATATGATAAATGTCGATAAAATGCCTTTAAAAGGACTCAATTTTCATCTTGTGTTATATGTTACACCTTGTGTTATAATGTTACATCTTGTGTTAAATATAATGTTAAATCTTGTGTTATAATGTGACACCTTGTGCTATGTGTTCATTCGTTTTCTTAGTTAGGTGTTATACCAGCCAATTTATGTGTTGCAAATAACAGAAATAAAAATTTACCTTGAAATTTTTCTTCTTTTATTTTTCTTTTTGTTTGCTTTAATCTTCCTTTCTATTTTCGAATGAAATTTTTGTTTTAATCAGGAATTCGTCGAGATCAAGTCTAGACAATTAACCGCCCTCCTCCCTAGGTATTGCTTATTCAAGCTATTTTGGATGTTGTTTTTTTCCTTTGTCTAAAAATCATTGTCTATAAATTTCCAGACATGGTATTTAAGATGACTGCAGATTGGTTGCGGTTTGCGTGATTGGCGAGGGAAAAACTTGGGGATGAAATTTTGGAGACGCGCATGATATTTTACAGACAACCTGAAAATAAATTGAAATAGTATTGTACCGTTATAAACACACCACCTGTTTTATTTTTTTTTTTTTTTGTTAGCTCTTATGCTTATTAGAGAGATCAAATTTGTCTGTAACAAAATGAAAAACTCACTAGTATTGCGTATAAAATAATAAAAAGCAGCACACCCTATAAAATAAAAACTTATTTTTGTTTTTTTATAAAAAAAAACTAAGATAATAAATACTAAGTTTTAATTTTTAATGAAACTAAAAATTTATCAATAAAATAGATGGAAATGCTACTTCAAAAGATTAATGATTTTCTACTCCATACATATCCAGAAAACATCGAGTTTTGTTTTCATGTAAATCCGATTTCCGGTTTCATTACCAGGTAATATCGGTACCGTGAAAAAAAATCAAAGTCATGCGATCACTTTAAGACAACACATATGCTAACTGGAACAGGTGCAAAGCAAATTATTAGCGACCTTAAAGAAGAGGTGTTTGGTGATACGCAGGTACGGATTAGCAATATATGGAAGCAGCGATAAAGATAAGTTTTTTTCCCGATTTGGTACGGCATGCTGATAAAGATCTAGGAATGATTGTGACATCATTACTTTATATTCCAAATATTAACAGTGGTTCAACAGCACAACAAATGTATGCTGTGCGCAATGAAGTAAGAGAAGCGTTTTCATTTGACTAGGATAATTGTTTTATATATTCTTCAAATAATACAAATTCTATGGTTCGTTATATACTAATCTCAATACCCTTTCACGTGTTCTATTATCTTGTTGTTCAGGCACCTGTCGTGAAACATCCATAATAATGAACAATACGAAAATTTTGATTCTATAAATTATATAAAAAGTACCCTTTTCTTTTTAATTGACAAATTCGACTCAACTGCCTTCCTGCCTTTTTACAGATATTTGAAAAATGGTCATTAAACCGTAAATTTGCATCTGTTTTTCTGTCTAACAAATTCTGATTTCTACTTTCCCCTACTTTATAATTTCCTAAGGAAACCCAGTACTATTGATACTTAAATCCAGGTATAATTAGGTGACATTTAATTTGTTTCAATTTTATTTAGTTATTTTGGAACCACTTCGTTGATAATAGACTTAAAAGCAGTAAATTTAAATCACGATCACAGGCATAAAAAAGTAGTGTCATCTGCAAAATTACAAACAAAAACTGAGCTCATTGTTTATTTTGGTTCTTTGCCACCTGTTATATAAGTAGCTTTTTATTAATTTTAATGCAGCTTTCTTAAAGCCATATACGTGTAACTTTTTTATTAGAAAGTCATGATTGATTGTATCAACCGCTTTTGGAAGATCCTACTAATCATGAGTATCCATTTTTGTCTAAAAAGGCTTTCCATTTCTCAATCATTGCAGTTAAAGCATGTTGTGTGTTATATCCTTTTCTATATATACATAGATAAGGTGATAAAAATGTCTTTGCTTAATGTGTTTTAGACCATTTAGCTCATATTCTAAATCCCCTTACTCAATTTTCTGAAAGAAACACTTGTGTCTTGTGATTTCTCTCTGTAAAATCGTCGAGATAAATAACTTGTTTATTTCGCTTCGTATACATTATTTTGCAACATTAACAATAACATGTGCAATTTTGATCTGACGTCATTTGAACTAACAAGAAACACAGCAGTGCCAGGTGATTCTGTGTGTAATGTTGGTTCTATGTCGTGTAAGAGTTGTGATGGATTAGCACCTGGAAAAGATTTCATATATGACCAACGTATTCTTTTTACAAAACTATCACCGTAAATAAGGACCTTCTTCCCTCTCGCCGTTACACCAGCGTATGAACTATTTCCCGGTACCGTAGATCTTTAAATGTAACTCGGTCGTCGAAGTGTCAGATTATTTCATACTTGAATTTTTCAGTTATTTTTTTGTTGAAGAAATGAGGAATTATCATGTAGTGTGTCAATATATTGTTGTTGTGTTTTTTTTTTTGATGAAAAGTAAAGTAAGGGGAGGGCAGGGGTTCGCTTTCACAATTTATGGTGTTGTTTCCTGTTTAAATATAGAGTAAATGAGAAATATTAAATAGAGTAAATGAGTTATTGTTTGTTGTCAGCAGTTTTCCGAGTAATGTGTACTTACTAATGCTTGACACTTATGCTTGTGGACTATTAATTTGGCTGCATGTAAGCTCTCTTTTACTTATTTGAGTATTCCATTTCTCATTCTCAGTTTTCTTGTTTTGCCCATCGTGTTTTCAATATCTTTTTTCAGAATTTTTAACATTTCATCTTTGGTTTTTAATTTGTGTTTCAAACTTTCGATTTGATTTATCAGATCTGATGATTCAATATCGATATTTTGGATTCTCGTTGTTGTATTCATCCTATCTATGCAATATTTTTTGAATTCGTGGAATCGTCTAATAGATGTATAAACACCCTCTCGTTTACAAACATTTTTGTTCAAACGATGTCTTTTCTTTTTTCACCTTCTTCATTCGTTAAAGTATTCCTTAGTGTTTGTTGGAGTGTTTGATTTTTCACTTTGTTGTTGAGGTTTCGACACTTCAGTTGAGCTTTTAGTTGACCAATCGTCAATGGTTCGATGTAAGTAATACTTTCTTGATTCATAATTTAGAACAATATAAAATAAATTTTAATTTTAATAGTTTTAACTGCAGAGAAGAAAAAAATCGACCGTTGCGTTTCGAAGCTACTCTATTGATTCATATATTGCATCATTCCACTTTGCATTTGCCTCGCTCATTGCTTTCAAGATTTATCCCACCTCGAGTTATCTAAGAATCAGATGATGTGCTAAGTATTGATCTTGATGATCTTGATGTCTTGAAGGATTATAACAGCATGTTTATTGGATCAATGACCAAGCAGTATTCAAGGGACAGCGATATCATTGGATCCTTGAAGTACAAAAAATTCTTGAAAGAAGAGTTTTTCATATTAAATGTGCCAAGTACTTGTAAAAATCCAACTCATCGAACTTTCACTCAGTAAGTGCTATTTTTTGTATAAAAACCAAATTCGAATATTGACTAATTCGGGGC
>JAUZNK010043406.1:16916-33712 GCA_035046665.1 Euphysa ruthae | reverse complement strand
ATCAAGGTTCTGCCGGTGGCATGGAACCAGTCGGTATGAAAAAAATATTTGATCGTTCTGTCGTAGATCGTAAACTCAGTTATGTTGACTACTTGGGTGACGGGGACAGTAAAAGTTACTTTCATGTTAAAGATACTTATCCTGGCGTGAAGGTAAGGAAACTTGAGAGTTGGTCATTACCAAAAACGTATCGGCACCAGACTGCAAAAATTGAAAAAAACGGTTAAAAATATTGGCGGTCGTGACAATTTAACTGAAGCAGCCGTTGAACGATTGCAAAATTACTCTGGCATTGCTTTACGGACAAACAAAGATTTGCAAAAAATGAAAGCTGGTACGTTAGCATCTCTGTATAATGTAGCGTCGAACAAAACTAACAACTTGCACTTCCTGACAGGCCCAGACAGTTGGTGCAAACATAACGCTGAAAAGGCGAATGGCACGAGTACGTATAAACCTGGTCCAGATTTACCACTTGACATAATTTATAAAATCACGCCCATATTTGAGGAACTAAGTGCAGATGTATTTGCTTTAACACATTTTAAAGTATTTTTTATAGCAAAGAAGCAAAATGTATGATGACGAAACCGAACAAATTAACGCAAGAGATGATGCAACGTTATTATTGCATTTCAAATCTTTCTGCTACATTTTTTAAACCGGTTTATTCCTCGGGATGTGAGAGTATACTTCCTTCTCTCAATACACCCCACAATGCAGAACAGGTTTCGTTTATTATTTTACCTACAGTGGCTGGACTTATCGTGAAACTTGCTTGATACCGTAACATGTGACTCTCCAGTTACAAAGTAAAGTAAGTAAAATCTTTATTTTAAATTGGAAAATTTTTTACAACCTTAGTAGAAAACACTAATCAAATCCAATTGCATTTTTAAGATATCTTTAAGTCACACAAAGTCATTCTATGACACTCAATCGTGTTAGTCTACTTTTCATTATAGGCTTCAAAACTTTCTAAAATATTGGCAAAAATACCCCTCGCCAAAAAGCTTTAAATCATGTATTAACAAGTGAAATTCCCCTGTCTGTTTCTTTCAGAAAATATCTTTCGCGCTTTTTTTTTTTAAATTCATAATTTTCTTCATCTAATAATTCTAACATTGAAAATATTTTTTAAATTTCTTCGTTAAAAATAGTTTTGTTTACAAAATTTTCCAAGATAAATTTAATACTGAGCATGGAAAATTTACCGTTCCGTTTTCTTTCCGCGGTAAATTGTTTGGAGTCGAAATCAGCCTTTATAAACTGTTCTTTGAGCATGGATATTTGTTTTATGAGAAAACGAATTCTCTTGATTAAATAAAATTTTATCTAAAAACTTCGGAATTTTAAAAATTGTAGCACCCTATGCTTCCTAGAAGTACCACATCCCCAAATTGAACAATTCACTTCTCGTATATAAAAAATAAATTCGAAGAAAGAAACCAGTTTTCAATTTTTCGTGCGTTAAGAAAATATTACGGTTTAATATTTCGATGCAATCTATAGTAGACTAGTAACGATAGAAATAACGTTAAAATACACAACTGTCCAGACTATATATTAACATGAGTATATAATCAGAAAAAATTTCTGTCATAATAGTGATATTAAGGTTGCAAAAGAATTTTCCTTGCATTTATCGAAAGATTGTTGCTTAGGTTTACACAGATAAAAACACCTAAGCGAAATTAAGCTATCGAATTTTTTTTTCGAAAGATTGTTACCCAGGTTAACACAGATAAAAACACCTAAGCGAAATAAGCTATAGATTTTTTTTCTCGACGGTTAAATTTGTGGCATATTTTCCCCAAATCTTTGGAAAATTTTTGAAGAATATAATAGCTGTTTTAATTACTATGTTTATGGGAGGTCATTTTTAACACAGAATTAACTGATAATTACAAATAATTCTACTACCAACCTTCCAAATCTAAACTGGTGCATACTCGAGTTTTTTTTTTCACAGGTAGTAAGTATATTATAAAAAGACATCAATTTAGAAATGAAAAGAAGTTTACAAAGAACGTCAGGTCAAAAAGCTTTTGTGAAAAAATAAATTATTCACTCAAAGATTAAATAGTTTAAAACATGCAAATTTTGCTAAACATGCAAATTATGCTAAATATGTAAATTATGCTAAATATTGGGAAAATTATTTCAGAAATAATGTTATTGTTTTGCTAAAAAAATTCTAAAAAATAAGTGATTTATTTCTATCTTGTGATGATGAATTCAAAACCAATGTTTGAAATAATAAAATAAATAAATATATAAACAAATGACACGGAACTTCGTATGCCCTTATTCATAGAACAGTTCTTGTGTTATACGATTAAAATTCTATAGTTTGAGTTCAACTTCAAACGACGGACTATAATCAATTGAGAAAAAAAAAAAAAAAAAAAAAAAATTGTTAAAGTATTCATCCAGCTATTCAAATTTATATTTAAATTTTATATGTACATTTTTTAAGAAAATATTAAACTATAGACTTCTAACCAGATAAATTTTTAAGATATCCAAAGATTTTTAATTCAAATCAAGTGCGCTATCAATAACGAACTGCTGTTCACCCTTATGTTGCTTTTTGTTACCTGTGGCAGGCGCAGATGCAGTATTTCGTCCAGCGTACCTAGAATAGATAAATAATCATATTTCATACCATATTTTTATACATTCATGAAAAATTCATGAAAAATTTAATATTTTATCATAACTATTGTCAGTTCGGCGATTGGATGCCATTTTCATAAATTTTCGTGGGTTAAAAAATAAAATTTAATTTATCCGCAAAAACTTTCGCAAATTTGGAAAAATAAGATCAAATAAGTTTACACCAACAATTTAAAATTTAACGTCCAAAACTATTCACGAAAAAAACTATTATTATTGATAACTATCCACATCTGTCTGTCTATCTATCTGTCTGTCTATCTGCCTTATCTATCTATCTGTCTATCTATCTATCTGTCTATCTATCTGTCTATCTATCTATCTATGTTTATCTAAGATCTTACGAAAAAGCATTTAAAAATTTGTGAACTTCTGTGAGCAACTTTTAAGTAAATAAATTTCAATTGTGATTTCCTCAAAACTAATCCGAAACAGCATCAAATCTATGAAGCTGTTTATTGGGTTTAAAAGTTCGTTTTTAGTAAAGCTGTGTTTCAATGTTATCTTTCTTGACCTTACGCTTTGATTTTTGTAAATTGGAAAGCATTTGTTACACTAAACTCGCCCTATGTTTAACCTATATATGACTTACGTTGCACGCCTTGTGTTTCCAGTAGCAGTTTCGATACGTGGTTGTACATGCTGCCATGATCCGTGATTCTTGTGTTCTTCTTGTACCCATTTGATATCAGCATTGGGGTATTTTGCACACTCATCTCTTACCATGTCAAATGGGAATGGAGATAACTAAAACAAGAGATTAGTACACAGATTGCATATTTTTTCCCTTCAGAAAACAAAAAACTTAAACGTTCCAATTTACAAAAAGCATGTAAAAATGTTTGAGAACGAGAACCAATAAGGTTTTACGAGACAGTTAAAACACCATAAAATTATTAGTGATAAAAAATTTACGGAAATTCGATGGAATTGAAAATCGATGCTTACTAAACGTTCCAATATTGTGCCACTCACTTAAGTATAACTAACTATACATATAACTATACATACATCTCATACATTATGCATACCACTGTTACCTTAGTAGTAGCAGTAGAGAAAACCATGCTAATGACATTTCATTATTTCCAATGATAATTAACTTGTACATAGTAGGTAGTTATTATACTAAATAGACAATTAAAGTTTGAAACTTTTATTTTTAATATCGGCTTAAAGAACTTAAATATCATTAGTATAAAGATATGCCATTTATATTTATAAAAATCAAATGGAAAGTTGATGATGCCTATAACTTCATTCTACATATTTTTTTCGAAAATTCACAGAAAGCTAGAAACATGATAAACTAGCCTATGATAGAGTCAAACATCAAACATCCACTTAAATCTACAGGCACCTGTTCAATTCTCGCAATAGAGATGATGTGGTCCAAATCGCGTTGTTTTCGCTCTTTAACAAGTTCATAATAAATCTTCCCTGAACAAAATACTAATTTTTTCACTTCTTCTTTATTAGCTGTACACGAGCCTTTGTCTGGAATTAAACGTTGGAAAATCGTCCCTTCAGTCATTTCAGTAAGATCAGAGCGAGCTGCCTCCAATCTGAGTAAGCTTTTTGGCGTCATGACAACCAGCTAAATACAATTAATAACATTTAATGTCATAAATACGCTTTTGAAGATAAATCTTGAGGAAATGAGAGCGCTGTGATGTTGATAACGTATTGGGGGAGATAGCAATGAGCCTGGACCATTGAAAAAGAAGACTTTTTAGCAGATGATAAAAGTAAAGGGGTTCACGCCCAGGCAAAATTTGCTAGAGTCAAAAGATACCCTCTAAAGTTGTTGGCCACTTTTTGAGAAAAAAATTAAAACGTTTTCATGCTCTTGTGAAAACACCATTACTGCGTTCCTTTTATTACATAATATGCATAAACATAAAAATTTGTTTTTATAACTGTCCAGCTGCCTTAGTGACATAAATTCAAAAAAAGAGTGCTTTGATTGTTCGAAAGCATTTTGGGCCGTTTGCCGAGCATCAAAATTTTTGCAGACACACAACTTGTGTTACAGAATCAACCTACTAACAACTTTTTTTTTCCACGGTTGCAACCAAAGTGGAGATCCATGTTTAAAATAGGTGCCTTTTAATACACTACTACTCCAAGAAACGTAAAAGGTTGTGTTCTAATGAAAAAACTTGTTTTATGAATTAATGATTAGGTTATATTATAAAGCGCGCGGTTCATATGTTATTATCAGAGTTTTTGATTTTTCACGGTTTAGAGATCTTGCAACCGTGTTCGCCCCATGTGGCTCTTGTTTTTTTTTTGAAAATTAAGAAAAAAAATTGTTTAAAAAATATGAACAAAAATGTTAACGCAAAATCAACAGGCGCTGCTCTAAATTATATTTAAATTTTGGAAAAGTATAACTAAGACCTCTCAAACTTTTATCCGGAAAATCGTCCCACAGTTTTGGACCTTTATAGCCTATAGAACACACCTTTAACTTGAATTCTATAATTGGAAGTTCAAAATTAACAGAATCTTTATTAGATCATAATTTTTTCAACATGCTTTTTCCTGAAATTTGAATAAATTTAGTAGGTTTGTTTGATATGTATTCCCCCAAGTCATATTTGCATGATATAAATAACATTGAGAAACTAATTTTTGTAATAAAAAATTATAGAAGACCTACACTTATATAACATTCCTATTGCCCTAGTTTAGTTTCCAAAATTCTGATATGACTACTTCAATTAAGGTTTTGGTCAATCAAAACTCCTAAAAACTCTATTAAGTTTGTCTTTCTTACTTCCACATCATCAACTGATATAAATGGAAGTTATAAAGATAAATTCTCTGCGGTTCCCCATTTTTGAAAAAATACAAACTTAATCTTGGTAACAATTTAACAACAGTTTATTTTCCTCAAACCAAAATGTGAAATGCTTCAATTCATTCATTCTTGTAAACAAGTTTTTAATGTTGCTGTCATTCAAAAACAAATTAGTATCATCAGCAAAATTAATTGTAGATTTAAGGTTTGAGACTCTACATATATCATTAACCTAATTTAAAAACAATAACGGTCCTAAAATAGAATCCTGTGGGACACCACATACAATTTCAATAAAAAAAACCCAAACTTTTGCATTTAGCAAATTGCTTCCTATTTTTTAGGTAATTAATTAGTAAATAATTAATCTGATAAACTTACCTTTCATCCCGTAATACTTAAATTTCGATAAAAGAATTTCATGGTTACCAAAAACTTATGACAAACTTTTGCAAAATTTAATAAATATTTAGAAAACCAGTAACGCCAATTTTTGTTAATACCTAGAATTCTTGGTTATTTTGGGCCATTCGAGAATACCCACAAGCAAAACAGTCATCAGTCACACAATTACTGCATATCTTTTACGATATCATAAAAAAGTCAAGCTGTTCTGGAGATAAACATTTCTGAAAAATCAAATGCTCTGATTGTTCAAGAGCGTTTTGGGCGATACGTTGATAACCAGAATTTTTCCAATTTGTAGGATACCTCAATCATGAAAAACACTTGAAAAATAGATAAAGCTACAAAAAGATACAAATATGAACTTTTCTAAAAATCGATATCTGTCACACCAATCTACATGTTACTGTGTAAATATCACACCAACCTATATGTTACTGTAACTGTCACACCAACCTACATGTTACTGTGTAAATATCACACCAACCTATATGTTACTGTAACTGTCACACCAATCTACATGTTACTGTGTAAATATCACACCAACCTATATGTTACTGTAACTGTCACACCAATCTACATGTTACGTGTAAATATCACACCAACCTATATGTTACTGTAACTGTCACACCAACCTACATGTTACTGTGTAAGTGTTAGCAAAAAATCTTAAAAAATTAATAGCAGTTTCGCATAAAACACCAAGACGCACAGAAAAATATATTTTTTCCCGTTGTTGCCTAGATAGGTGAAATGATGGGGTTTATATTATATTAACTTAGCCCAAAATAAGACAGAATTGAAAACAAATGTTTTGAACATATGTAATCATTATTGTAAAAAAAAATTTCATGTCAAAACCGTCCAAATTCTAGACCAATTTTTTTTTTTAAACTATTAGAACAGTTTTTGAGAAAATAAATGACAAACAAAAAAAAAAAAAAAAAATGCATAGACAGACATTAACAAAACCAAAAAATTTAATTTAACAATTTAAATTATTTCAATTGATAACTTACCGGTTTTCTGAAATCCAGATGAACTTGTCTCAGTAATGCATGGAAGAAGTTTGCTGGGGTTGTGATATTGCAAACCTATTTTTTAAGAATATAGTATGATCAAAGATCAAAGATTTAATAACAATCTTATAAAAACTATGTCTTATGACTCTAAAAGGAGAAGCTTCCACGAACGCATGGTTTCAAGCTACATCCTTAAAATTCATTATATGATAAATATTATTACTGCAATATTATCCAAAAATCTTCACCCAAAAATATTCGGCAAAAATTCTTTTGTGTGTAATTTTTTAAGGGTGATCTAAGAGGGACCAAAACTACATAGGATTTAAGTGATTATAAATTCTTTAACATAAAAGCAACTTACATTTTATATAACAAAACTTAAAGCTTATAACATAAAATTTCCTTTTTAGCAGGACAAGCCAAACAATCAACGCATTAGAGTCTTGACCAAAGCATCATGAGTTTAAAATTCAATCTTCTATTATTCTAGTGCTGAAACACCATGACAATTTTTGGAGATAACGCATAGAGGTTGGGGAAAAGTGTTAAGTAAACTCCAGTAAAAATCAAAAGAATTTTTTTTCTAAAACTATCGAGCGATATTCAGTCACTTTCATTTGCAAATTTAAATACTTTCTAGGTCATCTATCAATTAAACTTTGTTTATATTGTAAGTCTGGATATATCACTTCAAGACTTTAAACCAGGACTACAAAATAGGTCTCTTTGGCTGATATTTTTTTCAAAATATGTAACGTGAGGTAAAATACTTTAACTTTTTCTTATAAACCCAAAGTTGGCAGCAATATTCAATACATGGTCGAATGGTAGCCTTATAGATATAAAGTATGCTATTGGGGCGAAGAATTTGCCACACTTGCAAGAGCGATCCAACCTTCATGGCAGCAGATTTTGCAATGGATTCAATGTAAGAATCCCTGGAGAAATCATTTGTAAACTTTAGGCTTAACAATCGAATCTTCATAGATTTAGTGAGCTCAGTATCACCCATCAGTAAAAATTGAAGAAAAGTTGCCCTAAAGCGATTGATGGATATAACACCAGCCATTTATCACCCCATTCAACAAAAGTGTGAAGAATAATCTACCAAATCAGCTGCCACTTCAACCTTATCAAAAGCATTGTATATATTTCCTAAGGATGAATAGGAGATAGTATCATCTGTCTATATAGCGAATTATGAAAGCCATGTCAATATTTTCCGAAATGAAGTTGATTACACTGCAGATTACACGATGGAAGGAGAAGGGTATAAGAAAAGATAACTGGTCGTCTGTATAAGAACATAAACAACTGAATGAATAATCCGGGTTTTCAAGACAGATTTTGCGAGCTACATAAAGGTTGTCACAGACAAAGAAGCTAAGGCCATGCGCGTGAAAAGACAACTCCATGCGATTGACTGGAAGGTAACCAGGTACGATAAAGTCAAACGGCTTATGGAAGGACCTAGAATTGTTTAATAAATTGCCAAGATATCAGGTGATGAGCTAGAGAGAAAGTATTCCGAATGAAAAAAAATAACCGTAAAGGCAACGAATGATGGTGAACAAAAAAGAAAAAGGTTTGGGTGATGTGTCACAGCCTGATTTAGGTTTATTAAAAATTGCCATAATAGAAGATTAGGTTTAAAAGAAGATTGGGTCCTAATGTTTGATTAACTTGTTTAGAAAGTAGTATTGTAGCAATTCCATCAGAGGACAAAAATTACGAAATGCAAATAAACCAGTTATACAAAGTAATTTTTAATGCATAACTCACGGTTTTGTTGAAATATGACCTTCCAGAAAATGTTAAATAAGTTAGATGGTAATTAAAAACATGCTATGAGTAAAATTTACCTAAAAATGAAATCGAAAAAAAAAAAGATCGAAGCTTAAAACTGAACATATCTTGCTCAGTCAAAAAAAACATTTAACTCATGACATGCTTTTCAAATCATTATGTATCTATCAAAATGACTGAGTTGGGAGATCAGAATGTTAGATTACTTGAAAGAAAATTTACATCTTAAACTTAGAAAATATATGTTTCTATAATCTGGCGAAAGGAAGCTCCATGAAATGAAATGAGGTTAAAAGTATGAGAAAAAAAAAAAATGTTATACTTACAAACCAATTTGTATGATAGTTTTGAAAAAGCTCAAAGTCTTCTTCTGGAAATTCCTTAAATAGAAAATAAGACCTCGTTAAACATTCCAATAAAACTGGATAAATATTTAAATTAAATATAGTTGAATAGAATCTGCTTAAGCCATGAAATATACTTAGATAAATGTCTCAACAAACAAATAAAACGTGGTTAAATTTTTAAATAGGCGATTTCTTCATTTTGCGTTTTAAATTGAATGAAAGACTTCTCTAAATGTTCCCTTTTTAAAATTGGAAGAAAAAAAGAAATTTAGAAAGTGCTGAATTTATATGGATAAAGGATAATGATAATAAAAAAAAAAAGCCTCAAATTAATTAAAATGAGTTTCGCTCATCGACAAAAACAAAACTCTCAAAGGCTATGAACCAGAACATAAGTACTGTATAATTTAAAAAAAAAAAATTTTGTGCATTAATTTTTAAAAAATTGTGTTTTAAAAAAATGTGATGGATTGAATTTGAATTAACCAATGGTTACGTATATATGAGGTCTGAAAAGTTAACTGAGCATATTTATTTATTTATTTGGTTACACACTACAGTCATACTTAGAATGGGCTAAGGTCAAGCCTTTTTATCTACTTGTACTAAACTGAAAATTTCGGTTTAGAGCAAAATCTTGAACTTGTTGTCGCCATAATGGATTTAATTGTCTTATTGGTAAATAATAGTAGTATATAGAGCGTTCGACATATATATTAAAACAAATGTGCTATAAACAGTATTACACCTTGGTATACTATACCCTGACTGAAGTCATAGGACCATTAAGGTATTTAAAAAAAATTAAATTATATCAACAATCCATAAGAATGAAGGATATATAATTACAACCAGCAGAAAGAAGAGGTAATATTATTAATAAAAAAAAAATCAGAAAAAGCAGTGAGCACAATTATTGTGCTGAATTTTAAAGGTGGCTTAAAATCTATATAGGGTTACAGGTGAAAAAATAATGACAGCATAACAATAAAATTGATTACTGGAAAAGTGTCAGGGTCCTCCTTTGTCATTTGCAGAAACCTTTCCAGCCTTGCACTAGAGTGTTCTGGACCCTGAAAAGTAACAAACTAGCATGACACACTTTTAACAGTATTGTGTTAGATTTTTCCAACTGAATTGCAGAACTATCAAGTAATATAATAATTATAAAAAATTATACAAAAATTTAAACATTTGAATGTTTTAAAACCTTCTTTTCTTTTTCCTCCAAGCGATGATTCTGTTCAGTTCTTGATGAAACGTTAGCAAGAATCACAAATAATAACTTTAAAGTAGGATTGTTGTTAAATAGATTCATTCTGTAAAATACGTAAACAAATGTTGAAAATTAGCACATGTGCTAAATTTTGAGTTAGATTTAACAGCTATCTACAATCTCGGACTGAACTACTGCATAATTTCAAAAAAAACTCCCGTTTTGTTAAGTTAAAATCTTATGTTGTTGGAATAAATATCAACACTGAGGGAAGGGGAAGAAGTGGGTGGGGCAGGTTACTGTACCTACTTTTAACTTTTTCTGCCTTAAAATATCTTTATGCTTTAGGCTTTGCCCAAGATTGTAGCCTGTTACAGGAAGCATAGTCTTAAAAAAATTGTTCCAAATATATCTTTCAAAGATCATTTCAGTCAAACAGATCATAATGACATGGAGGACTGGGGATTTATTCTTCAACGACTTCACCACTTTTTTTTTTTATTTACATCATTTTTTTTTTTATTTACATCGGCTATGACGGTTGCCCTTAAGGGAAAATGGAAATCTATTTATAACTTTTCAGAAAAGTATTGAGTGAAGTTAATTATTTAACCAGTACTGATACATATTTTTGTTTATTTTGTCAACACTAGTTTCTGGTAAAAAATATTTCAACTGAGCTATTTATTTTTAACAAACATAAATGTATATAAAATAAAACTTAACACTAAAAATACTTTAAAACAGTGATGCATAAATTTCTAGTTTCTTGTTTAAAAACTTTGAAATCAGCTTTGTCCCAAGAGAACCCCAAATACTCAACAATAATAGCTTCACACCCTTGATAACCTTTAAAATTTGATAACTTCATGCAAAATTCCAAAATAAATATAAAAGACGTCAATGAAGTCATCTTTGGTCTAAAATATACTTTTCTATCCGTATGGTCCCTTATGGTCCAAAAACTTCACCCAAATAAATAAAAAAAAACTAACAAGAAGTTACTGAGAAAATCATTACGGATGGAAGGGCAAATACGCTAACAAACATACATGGATGAACCCTTGTTTCAACGGGGGTCCAGTAATAACAGCGAGGATAAAATTAATTTTGGTTTGCTTACATTTAAAACTATTTCACAAGCTCAGTTCAGTTCATCAATTGCCAAATCAAAAAATATAAAAAAAAAAAAAAAAATCCTGTACCATTCCTTCCATGCCATGCGGTAAAAGCATCACTAAGCCGCTTTGACGCACCCATTTATCTTGTCCGCTGCTTATAAACTGGTCAATGATACACTAAAAAACAGAAATATATCACACATCTTTTTCATAGCTAACTTTATGTTTATATTGTCATTAACTTTAAACTCTTTCCCTTTCCATGTTTAATGGGTATAGTTTGTGAATCAAACAAAGCTGTCTAACAGCTAATTGGTAAACAAAATCTAAATATAGAATATTAACAAACAAAAGAAAAAAATGTTTATTAAAAAAGTGAATGGAAATTTTTACAAAGATACAAAATAAAAGGAAGTATCTGTAAATTATACAGACCAGATGTTTGCAATAGGCTTTTCCTTTATATCAAAGCCTCAACTATCTAACTAAAAGAAATTAATCTTTTTATCGAAAAATATTTAAAAATGACGAAACAGCACTGTGCAAAAGTTCAAAATATCCAAAATAAACAATAGAAAAACAATGGTCACTGAGAAAAGTGGTTAAGCCAATAAGGAACAAAGAAAGTATGCAATACCTGCGCTGTGTTCATAAAATCACCAAACTGAGCCTCCCATATTACAAGCGAATAAGGATTCGTCATACTGTATCCCAGTTCAAAACCTAAATAAACAACGTAAAATATTCATATTTAGTTTGAAACTTGAAAAAGTAAGAAATTCTATAGGGAAAAAGTGCAATGAAATGTGTATCCAATCTGGAGATGATCCAAGCGTTTTTAGGGTATTTTCCTTTTACACATTTCCTTTGACATGTCTTGAAATTTTGAATATATTCAACAAAGAAAAAACATAATTAATAATAATAATAAGAAAAAAAAACTAGAGGCACTTTTTTTAGAAGCAATATTCTCTTTATCTTTATAAAAAAGAGCTCATAGTAAATGATTTTTACTCCTTCTTAGTTTTCAGTTTATTTGAAAAGATGGCCATGCATCCCATTTTAAACCTTTTATTACAAGAACTTAGCTGATTAGGTGCTATCAACCATTTTTCTTTTGATTTTTTTTTAAAGCTGGTAAACATTGATTTAGAGACAACATTCTTAAAGAAGACTAGTTTCAGACACCAATATAATATCTCGAAAACCAGTATAATCAGAATAGATCTTTTTCATGTCAAAGGGTCTACTATACACATCAGATGTCTATATTTAAACATGTGAAATTTTCAACAAACTGTATTAGTTTGTATTAGCTCTGTATTTATTTGTTCCGATGTGTTCCGTGTGTGTGTTCCGTGTGTGTGTGTGTATGTATGTGTGTATGTATGTATGTGCGTGTATGTATATAATTTATGTATGTAAGTTAGAGCATTAGCTAAACCAAAATAAATTTTGTATTTATATTAGGCTACAACGGCCTACTATGGTCTCAAAATCTCCAGGTTAACATCCGGAGGAGGATAACCATGTATCATGGCCAGCTTAGCGCATACAGCTTCGGTGTCACAATAAAAACACCTAGTTCCTTGATCTGTAAGGGTGGAGAGAGAAAGGGCATCCGGTACGTTAAATGGACCAAACTCAAGACTTTCTAATAATCACAACTGCATAAATGGGGCTGGAACTTTATGTGAAATTGTCGCACATAGTAGGGTTGGTGTAAGGTCTGAGCATTACCCAATCGTTGACATGCTATTAAAACCAGAGCGATGTGAGTGAAATTATTAAATTTCGTGCTGGGACAGTGAATGTTAATAGAATGAATAGTTGGGATGGTTAGGAGACAACAGTAACCCTACATAGAAGAAATTGTGTTGTGTTCAGGTAACTAAGTGGAGATAATATCAACATGAATATAACAGGAAGGAGTAGCACATATAAATTTTTTGGGATAAGTAACAGCGCTGGAACATGAGGAGTTGGCATACTTTTAGCTGAAAAGTGGAATGGTAAAGTATATGATGTTAATTTGGTTAATAACAGGATGATGGTTTTTAAAATGGTTATGGGCAAAAGTGTTTTGTCAGTAGTATCAGTTTATGCACCCTAGAATGGATTGCCTGAGGTTGAGAAAGACAATTTTTATGATGAACTTTTGGAAATGGTAAAAAAACTATGTGAAAAGGAGATAGTATTAGTAGCAGGAGATCTCAATGGACATGTTGGGAAGGCTGTAAATGGGTACGACGGTGTCCATGGTGGTTTTGGATATGGAACAAGAAACCCAGAAGGTGAAAGAATTTTAGAGTTTAGTGATGCTACTGATATGTTTGCATCAAACACACTGTTTAAAACAAGGGATAGCCAGTTAGTCATTTTTAAATCTGGAAATGCAAGGACTCAAACTGAGTAGCAAAAAGGTCAAACAGGAATTTAATAAGAAATGTAAAGATCATTCCAGACGAGGAATGTTTCCCTCAGCACAAGTTATTAGTGTGTGACTTAGGTATTAAATCTGGTGTATCTAGAAAAAGGTGTTTTTACCTAAGAAGGATCTGGAAGTTAAAGGACCCAGATATTAGCCAGAGTTTCTGCACACTTTTTGCTGAGAATGTACAGAATTTAGGAATGGCCGGTAATGGTATGCATGTTAATAGTAAATGGGGACTATTAATGAATTGTCTTCTAGACACTTTTGCTAACATATGCGGTTGAACTAAGGGACCTGTAAAATAGCGTGAGACCTGGTGGTCGAACAGGTAAGTTGATAATTTTATTAAAGGTAAGAGAAGGTTGTTAATAAAAGAGTGAAAAAAGGGAGGTGATAAAAAACAATATCTTGCAGCAAAGAGGAGAGCAAGGTCAGTGGTATATGCATTGAAGAAAAGGGCTGAGATGGAAAGGTTTCAAAACCATTTAGCAAGAGATGATGAAAGGAATAAGATTTTTAAAATTGCTAAGTAGACGACCAGGACAAATCAGGATGTTGTAGGTGAAAAGTTTATTAGAGATGATGCAGGAAATTAAGCTTTTGATGAACAGACTAAGAGACAATCATGGAAAAATTATTATGATAGACTCTTTAATACAGAGTTTGTATGGGGCAGGAATAATTTGCCACCAGCTGAACCAATGTCTGACCCAGTTTTGAGGATAGATAGAGATTGCGTAGAATTCGCTATGTCTAAGATGAAAAGTAAGAAAGCTGCCGGGCCATCAGGAATAGTTTCAAAGATGATGAAGGCCTCTGGTAAGGCTGGTAAAGATTTGTTAACAGATTTCGTCAACACTAAAGTAGCTGAAGGTGTAATCCCAACTGATTGAGAGCCTAGTTCAATTTTCAATTGCTATAAAGCAATGGGGGATGCTCTAGAGAAAGGCAATTACAGGGGGCTTAAATTGCTTGACAAGGTGATGAAGGTTTTGGAAAAGGTAATGGATAGGCTAATTAAAGAAAGGACCAATATTGATGCTATGCAATTTGGGCTGACGAAATTTGGGCTGATGAAATTTGGGCTGATGAAAGGGAAGGGTAGTTGATGCAATTTGTACAAATAGGCAGCTTCAGAAAAAAGTATCTGCAAAAAAATAAGAAATTATATTTTTTTCATTTTTTGACTTAGAAAAAGCTTTTGATAGTCCCAAGAGAGGTGATATGGTGGGCAATGAAAAAATTAAGTGTTGAAGAATGGATTATTATAAATGTATTATAAATGGCTCTTTTAGTGAGGAATTTTTTGTCAAGGTTAATGTTCAACAAGGCTTTGTTGTTAGCTCTTTGCTTTCCATAATGGTGCTAGAAGCGTTATCACAGGAATTTAGAGTAGGGTGCCCATAGAAATTGTTGTATGCATATGATGTTGTATTAATCGCAGAGAGTATGGACAAGTTGATTCTAAAATTTAATGAATGGAAGGCAGGGATTGAATCTAAAGGACTAAGGCATTATATCAAAGACAGAAGTGATGGTAAGTGGCAAAGGAATTGCACCACCATGGCCATCAGGAAAATTCCCATGCTCAGTTTGTAGGAAAGGTGTTGGTAGAAATTCAAATGGAAGTAAAACTGTATAAGAAGAAGAGATAAAAAATTGGTGCAACAGAATTTAAATATTTGCTTTTAGAAAACGTTCTTAAAATTTTACCAAAGGCAAATTATGCAATAAATTCAAAGGAGACTGTTCAGAATGCATAAATACCAATCAACAAAAACTGGCCTCACCTAACAAAGCTCAGTCTTACCTAAGACAGCATACTCTGACAACGAACTATTACAGCAAGAATACTCGGCGTAGTCAGGTGAGATGTTGTTCAAGACGTTAAAACTCTTTTTATCTATCTTTTGATCGTACAACACATGGTGTCGATGGCTAAAAGAATTAAAAAAAGGGAAGAAAAAACGTTCAGTTTATTATCTTTAATATGATTTAAAGGCTTTTATTACATTTAAACAGCTCCAAACGAACTTTAAGAAATATTGTAAAAAGAATTTATTATTATAATTTATACCTCCTACTTTAAAACATTAAATTTTTCATACCTAATAACAATATTAACAGTTTTAAACAAAAAGTAGAACACATTACTAAGCAGGTATAAGTATAAACCATTTAATTTCTGGAAAAGCCCTGGGATAACATCAAAATTGAGACCAAATTTATATAAGCAGTAAAAATTATATTAAATTTATATTATAATTTATTGCTGTGGATCTACCTGAAAGTACCCCTTTCAACATCTTGTCCACTCAGACGTATATGTATCCCCTCTTTCAACAGTGAACCAATAGCAAGCGCTTCTCCAATAGCCCAATCCGCAATGCCTTTTTCTAACATTGCTGCACGCCCTCTCAACACCCGATTCAAGCCTAAAATTAACAAAATATTTAATGACCAATGGACCCTGGAAAAAATTTTTTTAAACATCAATTAGGAAAACCAAAAAATAAAGTTTTAACAAAAATCTAAAAGAAAAATTGAATTTCATTCTTGATTAAATTTTCTATTTTATCATTTTGCAAAACGATAACTCACCTTCAGCGAAATAAAAACATAAAAAGTTTTTTAAGAAAAAGCGATAAAATGTCATTTCTAAAATTAATAAAATTGGGCAGATTCTGGCCCAGTAGAGAAAAATAAGCCTAAAAACTTAAAGCAAAATTTCAAAGAAAAATGACTTAAAGGGGGCAAAAGAACAGAGGAACATGAGTGAATTTATAGAACCCGCTGGCTTTGCCAAGGGTCTAAAATTAGTTAAAGAAAACAATCTAACTTTTATTGTGTCATAAGACAATATATAAGAGAAAATGACAAAATTTGTGTCACATAAACACAGAACATTTGTCAGAACATTTGTCAGAACATTTGTCAGAACATTTGTCAGAACATTT